>JXPH01013960.1:2039-12360 GCA_001014845.1 Mochlonyx cinctipes
ATACGGTGTCCTTTTTATTTGAGTAATTTTACTATCAATTGATAGTAATTTTACTATCGATTGATAGTAAAATGTCAAATTTCTTGTAAATTTACTACCATGTAATAGTAGTTTTACTTCTAGATTAAAGTAAAATTACTATCAAATTGAAGTAAACTTTAATTTAGTGTAAAATAATAGTAATTTTGGTAATATATTACTTCAAAATCACTTTAAATTTTTGCTGTACACCAAAAAAATTTGGGATTTACGCGTTGCAGACCAAATGGAACATTTTTGTGAGGACCGAAAGAATTCAATCAATACCCCCCATCCATCCTTACTAAGGTAGCATTTGCATCATGTTAACGACAAGTTGTATCCGGTATATTGAAATTAGTTATATATTTGAATACCTGCCATTTTCTTTTTTTTAGTGTTATACAGGATGTTGTGGAAAAAAGGTCGGCCCGGAAATTACTGTCAGTACGTCTCAAAATGACCAATATTTACTTTGACACCAATGCTGTAAGATGACCCTGGCCCAAAGTCTTAAACCTCAAAGACTACTATTCCGATACCTGTACTATTACCATCAATGGATAGGCAATTATTTAAACTTTCTATGGATCCGCTAAAACTAATTCTAGCTCCAGCCACTTTCGAGATATTGAGGTGTCAAAGTAACTACTGATTATTTTGAGATTAAAACTGTTTTTTTCGGATCGACCTTTAGTTTCACAACACCCTGTATGNGTCATAGTAACTACTGATTATTTTGAGATTAAAACTGTTTTTTTCGGATCGACCTTTAGTTTCACAACACCCTGTATGGTATTATAATTTCAGCATAATTTTTATGATTTTTGTTTGTCTGAACTAAATACTAGTTAATAGTTACTAAATACTATGTACCTAGTACTAATCATTCAGAAAATTTTTGGTCCAGTGTAATTTTTTGTCCCCTACCGTGTTAATTTGGGCTAAACTTTGTAGTAATTCCATAATTTTAGGCGTTAAGGATATGAACCCGAATATTACCGAAATCTTCAGTTGATAAAAAGTAAGGATATTCATCCGTACTGAGGTTAGCGAACCTTTTAGGCATGTAAATTGCAATTTACATCTAAAATTACCCTAAATTTTTATAATCTCGTTAAACCATGCGATTCCAAAACGAAATCCATGACCCATTTCTTAAAAACTAAACCCAAATCCAGTGAAATTCTTAAGTAATAATATCATTATTTCATGTCAAAGAAACTCAACCTCAAAATCATAAAATGAAAAATAATAAAACAGAAAACGTACTTACATTACCAATTTATTATATTCCAATTGCATGATAAAATCTCATATCTCATATCTCATAAAGGAAAAAACAATATTTTTTTTGGACACAAAAATCTGAAACTTATTTTTCAATACCTATTGTAATTTTTCATGGTAAAATAGAAAAGATGTAGTCAGAAATATGCAATATTTGAATCTATGTAGTTTTGCTATTGGATTTGGAGGTACCTATCCCAAATTTTTTATTTTTTGTGTATATATCTAGGTATTTTTATTATTATTTTCGTTATTAGTTTTTATGACATAGGCAAATTGAACGTACCTATTTATAGATTATTTATTGAACGGAATAAGTTCGAGCTTATAACCTGAAAACAGTAAAGAGGGTGTAATGATTCCAAAAAATGACATGCACAAGATGATATTTGTTGTACTCATATACTTATGAATTATTCATCAGTTTTATACTGTCACCTTTCGATAATAATAGCTAATTTATTCGAAACAGATACAGTCGTCACCAAGCCCAAAACCACAGATTGGAGAAAAAATTCTACCCCCACCACCACAACAACAATCTGGTGGTGCCTCTTCTCAACAAACACCCCAACAAGCTCAACCATCACAACAACAATTTATGTCACAGAGGCCAATCCTAAATCAAAATGTTATGGGACAGAGACCACCTATGAATCCACCAATGACTCCTCAAACGATGCGCCCTAATCCTCAAATGACTCGACCAATTGCTCCTCCACAATCTCCTCGACCACAAGTGTCATCACCACAACCCCCACAACAAATATTTCAAAACACTCCAATGACAAACTATATTCCACAACAGCAACAACAACAACAACAACCACCACAATCATCCCATCCTCAAATGCCACAACAAAGACCACCTGTAAATATTAACCCAAATCAACAAAACATCAGACCCAACATGCCTCAACAAGTCCGCGCTCCATCTCCTGTCCCTCCAATCAATAGACCTCCATTGCCAACTCAAAATACTGTTATCATACAAAATTCAAACCAACCACGTCCCCAACAGTATGTGCGACCCCCGATGAATCCCAATCCTCCCATGCAGAACCCATACCCCATGAATCAAAATCAGTCGCACCCACAGAATCGACCTGCTCCTATCCCACAACAAATTATAAACAATAGGCCACCTTCAGTTCCTTTCCGACCACCATTTTCCAACAATAGTAACCAGCAGAACCCAGAGCCGTACCGTTACTCGCCCGAGAGCAAGGTTGATAGCCCAAGAGGAAATTACATTTCCGAAAATGATGATGACGACGTGGTAATTGGAAGAGTTGTCATACCATCAAGAGGTTCAACGCCAGCTTCGAAATCACCAGATACGCAATTCAGTCCCACTGCACGAGTAATACCGCACGAAATGATAAAAAGGTCAGACAGTAGCCGGTCCATATCATCTAGACCTCCTTCTAGACCACCATCTGCTCAAGGGAACTACATAAAATCGCCTTCACCGGAAAATGTAAATAAACCTCCACCACCACCACAACAACCACAACAACCACGTCCATTAGAAAGTAATAATGTTGTACATAAACCCCCAATTCAACCACACCCTCATCCAATACCACTAGAAAATAATGAAATATATAAGGAGCGACAAAAAACACCGTCTCCCGAGGGAAATTATCGGCCCGCGCCTGTAAATTATGTGCCTCGACCTACGACAGTAATTAATCAAGATAGGGTCAAAACACCATCCCCAGACCAAGTCAGGGGGCTGGAGAGTCAAAAATCTATTGCTTCAGAGCAATATATACAAAGACGGCAATTGGAAAATCGAGCGCCATCTATTGAGAATCTACGGACCGCACCTCAAAACCTGTACAGAGCACCGGAAAAGCCTATGGTGGTCAAAGCACCTTCACCTGAAGTGAATTACGTAAAATCAACGCCAAACCCACCATCAGATTTTAATCGAACAAGACCTTCACCTCCACCCTCTTCTTTAAAACAAATGACCCCGCAACACCACATGACCCCAGAGCGAGTACACTTTTCCATACCAGATGAGAAATTATCATCCGTAAACAATGAGCCACTACGTAAAACTCCACTGCCCCCACGAACACCCACAAAAGAGGAGGATTACTATCAACAACGACCGAGTTCTTTAATCGATAATCGAGAACCGATGAAACGAAATCCACCACTCAAACAAATTTATAAGAGTAATTGCATCCTTTTCAATATAAAATACAATACATTATCCTATTCAATTAACTTATTTTATCATTTTAATTGCTGTACTAAATGTATCCTTTTTTATATTTACAGAGGGAGACAATGACAGCGGCGTTGATGAGTCTACACAGGAAAAGGTGAGTTTTTAATCATCTCATATATATTATTAATGCTCATGTTAATTATATAGAATATTGATTTTCGGATTGTAATAAATCTGCATTATCGATATTTCTATAAATAGAACACAGTAAAGTCTGTCTGTGAAATATTCATACACCAACTACCATCTACAGTTATATAACCTATGACTGTGGTGGTATATGTGTGTATGTCAGGTTAGTCAGTTTCCTTGCATTAAAAACTGAACATGACTTGATGGGCTCAATGAGCTGGTAACTCATTAGCATAACCATTAAAGTTGTGGTGGTTCGGAATCCACTATAAGCTGTAGGTCCACTAATACCTAAAAAGTTCTCTGAAATATGAGGACTCGCCTGGTCCCAATAGGGTACCTATAGGCCTTATTATTATTATTATTATTATAATTATGTAATTATAAGACGGTAACTTAAATTCAATTACAAATGTTTCTGAATTGATTATTAAGCTAAGATTCGAGCATCCTTATTTTCATTGAACTTTTTCACTGTATCAAGGGTTTATGGTATTGCATCTCAATTCCAAAAGCAAATTAAGGTTCCAACCCGACTCAAACTCTTCTACCTAATTAGTACTACTAAGAACCCTTTGATAATCCATTCTACACAACTATCAAACTCGCGGCTTTCAGCAGAGATATTCTATTCCAACTCCAAGAGATCTGAAAGTTCTCAAACATAAAAATATGTTACTAATTTTGAGCAACTGGTGCCTCCTGATGTTTTGCCACACTATGACAACATATAAGTAAAGATTTTAACTGTTTTACGCAAATGTATACACATGCATCCTGAAGGATTTGAATTGAAAATTTGCATCACTTGTTGTTGACATTTCATCGGAGATACATGCGTTCTATTATGCATTAACTGTGATGCTGATATTTTATCGGAGATGCAGGCTTTAATAATCTATTATTTAAGTGGCGGAATGTTAGAGTTCGTTGATAGTATTCTTTTGTTTGTGCCATGGTTGATTCAATTCACTCTCTTTCAATAGAATATCTTTGCTTTATGACACGTAGTTGTGGTGAGTTTGATCGGTAGCATATTACGGGCAAGGTCGTGCAATTCATGTTAATTTGGAGGGCTCTAATGTTCACATGGTCCTTGTGGAAGGGTGTTTTATCTTCTATGGTTTGAGTTTCAGTTGTAGATGGTCTTATCTTTAAATTGACCGGTCTCAAATTTGTAATCAAACCTGGTTATTTTTACCAGGCGTAAGAACCTGTATATTGACGACCGGGTGGTTGAGTGGTTAGCACGCTAGCCTCACATCCACTAGGTTCCGGGTTCGATTCCCGTAGATGCTACTGTGTTTACTTGAATTAGAATATTGATTTTCAGTTTGTAATAAGTCTGCATTATCGATATTTCTATAAATAGAACACAGTAAAGTCTGTCTGTGAAATATTCATACACCAACTACCATCTACAGTTATATAACCTATGATTGTGGTGGTATATGTGTGTATGTCAGGTTAGTCAGTTTCCTTGCATTAAAAACTGAACATGACTTGATGGGCTCAATGAGCTGGTAACTCATTAGCATAACCATTAAAGTTGTGGTGGTTCGGAATCCACTATAAGCTGTAGGTCCACTAATACCTAAAAAGTTCTCTGAAAATATGGGGACTCGCCTGGTCCCAATAGGGTACCTATAGGCCTTATTATTATTATTATTATTATTATAAGAAATTGTATTCCAGCAACGAGTGACAATGGCTAATTAGGTGAAGTATATGGGAATTATCCTGAATAATAAACCAAACTCGGTTCAACACTTGGTAAATATTATTGTAAAGGCTCGTCAGGAAATAAGAGAGTGTCGTTGTATGGTCAGGTAAACTGAGGCCTTAAAAAGGGGAGCCACTATTCTGTACAAGTTAAACCTAACCATTTATAGAGGCTGAGCTGTATCTTTACTCATCAAATTGAAAAAAGGTACAGGCGTCTGCTTCCAGATTATTCAACTTAAAAGTATGAAAGCCATTATCTACAAGTTCTGGATATCGCCATGGTAAGATATGTAAGATATGATGTTGTCTTGTAAAAGATATGCCCTTTATTTTTGCACCACATGATCGATCAAGTCAAAACTTCGCTAGTTACTTATCGTAACTAAAACGTTATTTTTCCTACAAAGGAAGACTGAGTACCTAACTCAGTCACTATAGCTATAGATGGTCATCTGATGTTCTTCACTGAT
The DNA here is from genome assembly GCA_001014845.1 of Mochlonyx cinctipes. Classification (NCBI taxonomy): domain Eukaryota; kingdom Metazoa; phylum Arthropoda; class Insecta; order Diptera; family Chaoboridae; genus Mochlonyx; species Mochlonyx cinctipes. Next base: position 7,920 of record JXPH01013960.1, read on the forward strand.
AGCGCACCATGTACCGACACTACTGAAGCTGAAGTATTCTGCTCCAAACCTAATCTTGAGATTTCAATATCTTACAGGCACAAATTTTGGTTATTTTGGCTTGTAAAAATCATTGCATTAAGCTACAATAAAAATTGCATTGCCATTTTTTCAGATATTCAAACTGCTTTAAAAGCTTTGTATTCATTTACAGTGAAATCGGCGTTAATTATCGAAATTTCTTCATCAAACACTTCAGCCAAAATCGGGTTACGATCCTGTGGATCCCCAGCATGCAAATTTCAAGGGTAATGAAAACGCAGATTCCCTAGCTCGTTATGAGGCAGAAAATTTTTCAATCCCTTCTGTACTGGTTCTGGCCATTTCTCAAAGATGGGTTTCATCTGAAATAGATGAGTGGTCTGCCAAAGAGCATCTGTTCTACTGGAAATCACTGGATACTTGCATGGAAGCTAAAGTGTATCTGCGTTATCTACCCACACCATCTTTTGTAAAATGTTTAATTAATTTAGACAGGAATAGATTACGCAAGACACTGGTAAATTGAATGACCAATTGAATAAACTAGGCTTGAACTCAACAAGACTGTGTTGGATTTGCAGCACTGAAGCCGAGTCAGCCTTCCACGACGTATGTAAATGTCCGGATTTTACAAAATGTTGAAAAATATAATTAAAAATGAAAAAACTGACTTTATACCGGGACCAAAAAAAGTTGAACCGATTTTCTATTCACGAAACCGGTTCAACGTTTTCTGGTCCCAGATCATTTTAAAAATCCTTAAAAATACAAGTGTGCTATTTGGACCAAAATTAATAGTATTGGAGCCATCTCTTTTCGATATTCGCATTTTTGTCAAATTGCTCCACGCTATTCCACACCAACTTCCCTAACCTTTCCTTCCCTTTTCTACTTCCCAACAATAGGGGATTGAATATTAAAAGCCCACAGTGAAGCCACAGTTGGGATGATTGATTTACGAGTGATTCAATTTTTCGGCTCTGCCTACCACAATGCAATTTTTGTGGGACCACAAATATTTTTTCAATTTTCTGAACTTGTAAAACGTCTACCTGGGGGAAGTTGGTATGGGGAAAAATGTTTGGAATCAGACCAATCAAGAATTCTCATAATGGCCCCTTCCTTATTTTTCTATTCGTACTTCGTTCTTTGTTTGCTTCTCTTGATCCTTTTTTTTCAGGGTCTCCTGGCGAAGGTTTTGGTTTAGATCCTTTTCAAAAAATATCCGATTTTCCACAAATCTTTTCGTAAAACATCTGTTCGTCTGTAACTTGAGGGAATAAAACCGTTATACCTATCTTCACTCTTGTTTGACGTCAATATAATTTTTTACATGATGTGATAGGGAGCATGAAAACAGAATAGACAGCAGATAATTCGTATATTAATTAATTTAACTTAATTAACTTACTCATGCAAGGTTCATCATACTACTCGGGCAGCAAAGTGACATCATCGTATGCAGTTTTGCTGTTCTCTACTTTCTGTTGCACGTCTCATGGTGCTACTCCCATATTTCTTTTTAAAAGTCTCTTTTACGGTGACCTTGAAGATAAAATTATTGAGGAACATTTTTCAAGGTAACATTCGTCCAACTTGGATGCGGAGTTGAAGGTATTCGTGTAAAGGGATTAAAGAATAATGTGCCTGCAAGAGAATAATTTTTCTGGAAATAATTGTCCTGTAAAAAATCTTCCTGGAAATAAGTGTCCAGAGAACTATTTTACGGGAAAAAATTGACCAAGTAATAGTCCATCGGAGAAAATGTAGGGTAATAGTTGCTCAGAAACGTTTGTCAACCATTTTTGGACAATAGTTTTTCGCAGAACAATTATCCGGTGAACAATTTTCGGAAAACAATTTTTGTTGAGACAATCATCCACTGTCGCAACTATCCGTGAACTGTTTGGAAGAAAATTGGCCACTGGAACAATTGTGCACAAAAGGTTTTTCAGGAAAACATTTGTCTCGGAGACACTCCACAGTATCAACTGTTTCGGGATTAACTGGCCATGAACTGTACATTGTTTATACAAAATATTTTAGGGTGTAAAAATAAATGTAATTTTCCTCTATTATTATATAAATTTATGCGATAGGCTAATTATGCAGAAAATCCATAGACTTTTTACGGAAACACCACTAAAAATCCCTAAATAAAAAATCCCTCATAAAAAATTCCAAGCAAGGCGAAAAAAATGTAGTCTATGTACAAATTTTCTTCATTTGATCAGCCCCTCCTGTTGTTGGGACATCCCATATTTAAGATAATTTAAGTTATATTTAAGATAATTTAAGTTATTTTAATTAAATCTTATGAAGAGCTACATGCTCATAAGCAGAAGGCAAAACAAAACTGTTCGCTTTGTCCAAGTGACGAAGCAAATTAACGATGCGTGGGTGTAATTAATTAGCGCATTGGCGCTTCAATCGCCACAAGGTCTGTCCTAAAAATACGTATGATAAAAGAAAAAAATTACTAATATTTTTTACAGTGTATTTATTCCCTGAAGAAACTATTAAAAAAAACATCAAAACGACCTTTTCATCTTCAGTCGCACAAACTGGTAATCCTTACTTTTAGTTATTACCAAAACTTACTTAAATTTGCATGGCAACGCGAAAGTTATAATTGCTTAAACTAATACATGAAAAACTTATTTTCGATAAAAGAATAAGTAAGAAAAAAATCAGATCAACTAAGTATTTTCATTTCAATTACCAAGTCTGAATATACAAAGACAAAACCTCATTAAGGAAATAAACAATTCAAAAGAATAAATCTGTTTGGTTCTGCTCGAGCAGATTGTAAATTTTAATAACCATCTTTTGATGAAATCGTCGTTTAGTCTAATTTTGTCAATCGAACCATTGGATTTATATATCGCGAATTGAGTGCAATTGTAGGCGGATCGCACGCTAATCGAATGAAAAAATTGGTTTCTTGTGGTATCTAAATGCTGAAAGATAGAAAATCGGGTAGCAAAATTAGTAAAAATCGAGTGAAGTTTTTGTTAAAATCTAAAAAGGTTATAAGCGCGAGCAACAAACGGGATTAAATTGAGAGAAATACAGTGAAAAATGTTATTATTTTTTTACAGGAAAGAAATGGTCCAAATTCACCATCATCCCCATTAAAATCGCCGAGTAAAATACCAGGATTACAACAGAATCGCCCGCAGAGCATCACCCCGAGAAATAATAGGTCGCGAAGTACATCAAAACAGCGATTGAACGCCAAAACACCTGAAACACCTGTTGATCCAGTTAAAAGTGAGCCCTCTTTTCAACCTTCCTAAATTGTATTGAAGCTAAAATAATGTTGTGTTTCAGAAATCCCAATGAACAAAGTCCAAGTCGGAGCCGCACCATCACCTAACCTCAAAGTGGTGAAATCTAAAATAGGCTCACTAGAAAATGCCACCCACAAACCAGGTGGCGGACACGTCAAGATAGAATCAAAGAAACTAGAAATTCACGCTGCTGCCAGGATTGAGGCCAAGAATGATAAATACGTTTCAAAAGGAGGGGATAAAAAGGTAAGTTTTTCTATTTATTAGGTTTTGATGAATTTTGTGATATTGGTTTTTGGCCACAGACGTAATGCATATAATTGGTATCAGCAGGAATAATTCAATTGGTCGCAGAAATACTGCAAATGGTTGCAAAAACAATACAAATTGGTAACAGAAATGATTGAAATGGTAACTGTTACCATTTGCATGGTTTCTGTATTTCTGTTGCCAAATTGCATGATTTTTGCACTATTCTTTTGAGCAATTGAATTATTCCTGGTTACCAATTTTATTTTTCTGCAACCATTTGCATTATTTCTGTATCCAATAACATTGCAGCCAATAATTTTATGTTTGATCTAAAATTTGGTTGAGATTAGCTTTAATTAATTACTAGTCCAGGTGAACATATTTTCTATTGAATTTTAGTTTCAAGTTGAAAATCACAATGAACTGTAGAGCTCACTAAACTGGTTCTTGAACGATCGGCCGAATGCAAATGTACAATAAATAATATTTTATTATAGGAACAGACGACCGGGTGGTTGAGCCTTTAGCACGCTAGCCTATCATCCACTAGGTTGCGGGTTCGATTCCCGTACCTGCTCTGTGTTTATTTGAAATGGAATATTGATTTTCAGTTAGTAATAAATCTGCATTATCGATATTTCTATAAATAGAACATGGAACAGTCAGTCTGTGAAATATGCGTACACCTACTACCATCTACAGTTATATGACCTATGATTGTGGTGGTATATGTGTGTATGTCAGGTTAGTCAGTTTCCTTGCAATAAAAACTGAACATGACTTGATGGGCTCAATGAGCTGGTAACTCATTAGCATAACCATTAAAGTTGTGGTGGTTCGGAATCCACTATAAGCTGTAGGTCCACTAATACCTA
>JXPH01013981.1:10325-22424 GCA_001014845.1 Mochlonyx cinctipes
TTTCAGACAGACTTTACTGTGTTCTATTTATAGAAATATCGATAATGCAGATTTATTTCAAACTGAAATGCAATATTCTAATTCAATTAAACACAGTAGCATCTACGGGAATCGAACCCGGAAAATAGTGGATGTGAGGCTAGCGTGCTAACCACTCAACCACCCGGTCGTCAAAGCGTGTAGGTTCACAAAAAAGCAAATAGCAAATAGGGCCTAGAAAAATTGAAAATTAGAAACAATAAAGAATTTTAATACATCACCTCAAAACATTGAGACTCGGCCGCGGATAATAAATGTAAAAGTAATTTTTTTTTAATTTATGGTAGGTACTATTGACAACTTTTTAGTCATTTTTCAGTTGCTACAGAACACGGTTCTGGAATTCTTTTTATCTTAATTCCAAACATAAAGTTAGTCGTTCAAGTTCGACTAGTTTTTCAAACTCGCAAAATATTTATCCGTACATAGTGTTTTGACTGCCCATATAACTTGGTCGGAAGAGCGTCTGCCTATCAACCAGAAGGGTACGGGTTCCAATCCGAACTATGACGATGGAATAAACTTGCGTTTTTTATCGTTAAGAAGGTAGATTGCTTTGTGTGCGCTATTATTAATGAATAATAGGGTAAACAAGGTAATTTCCGACATGTATCGTCAGAGCCATGCTATCAAAAATATAATTGCTGCAAAAATTTAAGAATGGGATAGAAGGCTTTCGAATGCCGCTCATGTCGAAGAGGTTCCCTAACAGCAAAAATTGAACTCGACTTGACGGGCTCAATGAACTGGTAACTCATTAGCATAACCATTAATTGTTGATTCGGTATCCACTATCCAATAGGGTACTATAGGCTTTTGTTGTTGTGTTGTATGTTCGACTTNGTTGTAAGTGGAATCGCCTGGTCCCAATAGGGTACTATAGNTCCACTATCCAATAGGGTACTATAGGCTTTTGTTGTTGTGTTGTATGTTCGACTTCGAAAACAGTTGCGAGTTTTAAAATATTGTTTTTGAGTTACAGAAAATTATGTTTGTCTCTGTAAAGACTGCAGAAATTCATTTTCATTTTTGTTCGAGTTTGGCTCCTGAGAGAAGACAAGAATTAAGCTTCCACTTTGAAGGAATATAGTGTCTATTAAACTTATTACTCATGACAATAGAGAGATACGAGCGACATCAGGAAATAAAACAGTATCAAAACTTCTTAAAAATAGCTGTTTTCTGACTCAATCCCGCAGATTTCCCAAATCAAAACAGGAAATGAAAATGACAAATTAATGGATTATGAATATAGTCTATTCTATTTTTTTCTGTAAAGGAGTGAAAGCTTCTTACCTAATTTGATCGGCATAAATCTTAATCCCAAACAAGGGGATTCCCTTTTAATCCTCATTTTTGATTTGTTCGTGATAATTTTCGATGATTCACGTTCGAAATATAGAAATGATATTAATCCCAAAGCTATTTCTATATAAATTATATATTTTTACTGTACAAGTTTAGTTTGTGCACCTTATGATCTAACAATAATATTATTTATTTTTTTCACTAACTTTTTTTATATTCAACTTTTTCTTCTTTTTTTCTCTGTAGTATAATTAAATAAACACAAATCTAGGTATAAGTATGAATCACTCTACACACTTTATAAATTATTTTCTATATTATGTAAGAAATACACCTTGATTTTCATATGATTTATAATCACAATTTTTTTCTTTTGATAACAACATATCACGCACTCAAGATATACTTTTTATTTGACTTTTTTTGGGCGAACTAAGAACTTTAGGAGTTGAGATCAATATAATTCTTCTAGAATTGATATTGATGAATGTCAAGTTAAACTCATTTTTGGTTTAACTATAAATAGTATAATAAATAATTAACTAATTGATTTATTTGTATTTATTTTAAAATCAGATTTGACGTTCAACGAATCTGGCGGGCATAAACGCGTGTTGGCGTACCGATAGTTTCAATTCGAATGAGTACGTTGGGCTGAGTAGTAGACGAGTAATCACTTTACGTTCTGTTTCTTTTTGATACACCAACACAATCACAATTTTCTACACCAACACAGCGGTATTAACTAGGAAATATTTGAATGTTGCACGTGTACCACAGGGTGTTTAAATACTTTTATCAATGCCTATTGTAATTTTCCAGCTCATATTTTTAGCTCAAATTTAATGAAAACGTTTAAATTGAAATAACTATTAATTTTTTTAAGGATCCACCCTGTACCAAATAAGTATAAAAATGTGAACACACACACGAGACGCAAATAAATATTTGCGAACGTCAGAAAATCATGACTCATCCGGAAGGTTGTGTTGAGCTGATGGTGTTTCTTTCCAACACACTCAAAAAATTCTCGTTGAATATTTTCGAGCCAAAAAACAGTCGAGTCAAAAATTTGATGATGCTACACTATTAGCATTTCTTTCATTCTCCCATATCATATCTATATAATTAAAAAGCTTTGTATCCAGTAAAATTTTAAAAAATTTGGTTTTTCGGGAAAAGTTGCTCCAAAGTTGTCTAAAATGTGATAAAACTATTGAGTTAATAAGGGAAGCTCAAAAAATGATTTCAAAATAAGAAATTGCCGTTAAATTTATAACACGTTCTCGATTTTGTCGTTAAATTATAACACGTGCTCTAAAAATGATTTCAAAATATAAGAAACTGTCGTTAAATTCACGTTCTCGAATATGCCGTTAAATTAAGAACACGTTTTCAAATCTGGAGGCTTTTTGGATAAAAACATAACCTCTGGTTCTTGAACATAACCTGTACAAAAAGGATAAAGCGAGAGAGAGGTTTTATTTTCCTATTAAATCACTATCGTGTCGCTAATCGTAGAAAAAATTGAATTTTAGCAGTTTACGCCACTCCCCAGTATATCGATTGTTAGTAAATGATAAAAGTAAGAACGAGTTCGTTAATGGGCCAAATCGGGCCACGGGCTCTGGGGAATTTTCCAGAAATTTTAGTTCTATCAATGGGAATGAGCTCAAATTCGGAACCTAATCTTGTGGTAAGTATCCATGAACTAAAAAAAAACATCTGGGACATCTGGATGTGAGAGCCCCTATGTACTAGGAACTTCCAGAATTCTTGAGTTCTAGTATCCGGAATGAGCCCAAATTCGTAATATAAGGTTTTGGCAAGTGAGTGCCCAAAAACAGCTCCTATGCTGTATTTAGCATAATATCATCCTGGTGCTTCCAATTACCAGACTTTCTTGGATAACTCTGTAAATACTTTTCCGATCCTCTTAAAAATTTCTTTGTCGATGTCTAAATTCAGTTCTTATCACAAAAATCTACAATAAATATAAAAGAAAAGCTACATAATCCACTTTGTGGTTTCCCACGTTTTTCACTTTGTCAATGCTTAGGGTGAAGGTGGTGGAAAAATTTCCTTGTCATGTAAAATTTGGAGATGAAAATAATTAACCATCATTATGAAATCAAATATTCCTTACTATAACCCCCTTTCGGGGTCATATGGTATATCCCATTTCATTCGGTTGAAATAACGTCACCATATTTACCATTTTATTGCATGATGTAACGCCGGATGTACACACTTAAAAAATATCCCGAGATTCGGGAGAAAGACTCGATTTTTCATCTGCTGAGTGTTCGGGTCTGATTTCTCCCGAGTTTCAGATAAAATCGACCCGACCCGAAGATGAAAAATCGGGTCTTTTTTTCCCGAATCTCGCGATATATTTTAAGTGTGTAAGTTTTGCGAGGTCAGTCTTTCTATCTTGTTCCCTCCCAAGGTGTCCCTTCCTACTGATCTGGCTGTCCGTTTGCTTTATTTAGTTATTTAGTAGCACATGCCCAATCCATCCCAATTTAGATCACTAAATCTCTATAGTAGTCATGTACCATATTGCAACTATAGTTCAATTGTAGTTCTTATTCTAGACTGATGACTAATAAGTCACTGAGTATTTTCGTGTTTCGGAAGTATAAATATACTTCGGAAAATTTTAAGTTTAGTATTTTTCAATAGCCAGATATTGTTAAGGCCATAAAATATTCCGCGTGCACTATTGCACGTTGTTAAAAGTCTTCTTCGGTGTAACCATTTGCGAATATCTATGACTTCCGGCAGAAATTCTTGACACATTAGGCAATTGTACAGGTCAAAGAGACCAAAATTTTGGGGTATGGTTTACGTACTTTACTTAGATCAAATGAACCATGTTGTGCTTTTTGAAACTTCGGTTTTTTCCTATATATGGCTCAACAAACCTGCTCCCAGTTTTTTCATCATTTGCGTTGCTCTCGGGAGAATAATTTAATTTAAAAAAACAACACCCAAAACATGCATGATCTGGAAAGTCTTGTCTATATTTTTTTGTTTTCTATAAAATTGAGACTTTTGTGCCTAAAAAGTTATCATATTTTAGAGGGTTCGCAACACATTTTTTTTATTTATTATAAAAGATGTTTCCTATCGTCCTATATGTATTAAAAATTAAATAATCATCGCGGGCCTCCAAAATTGACCATATATTCAAATCAAAAGCCTCGAACCAATTAAAAAATGCTCCACAGTTTTGGTCTTTACTGTAATCATATTTTTAGTGTACACTGAAGAAGAGTGTATACGTTTTATTTAAATTAATTTAATATCCCCAATGTTTTGATAAATAAGTACATAGGTATTTTATTTTAGAAAATAAAGCAACTGACAAGAGATTTACCAAAACTAATTTAGGAGCTGAGAGTACTTTGAACACAAATTATTCGCAGCTTTTTAAAATATGTTGCCCAATACTTTATTCGATAAAAAAAAACGTAAACGCAAGCAATAGTATAGCGTGAGTTTGAGCATAAGAAGAGAAAATCGTCATCAGCTTTTACATATATTATGGCGGCTGTTATTTTTGAGCATGTAATGGTATGTATGTTGTATGATGTTTACCTTTTTCCTGAAGCATTTTTTTAATGTTGAACTATGCAACATCATTCCATTCAGCATAAACGAGTATAAAATGAAATAAAATTGAATGACCTAGCGATTTGAGTTTGGTTTTGTATCGTGAAGAAATAAAATAACAAACACTTGCGCCTCGCTTGTAACTATTTCTTCTTTTGAGCTACTCTACTTTTTCTTTTGCTGTTTTGGAATTGAAACTCTTCAAATTCCTGGTGTCCTCAAAATCACAAGCAAAGAAACTTGCTTTTACTTTTTAGATCTAATAAGTTATAATCACCTATTATAAATCATTTAACACGCTCTAATCTTATATTTACATCGTCATCATCATCAGCAACGTATTAATCATGTCCCCCAATCTCATGCAAACCACAATGGGGGGTTGGATCTATGTTCACGTACAGCTAAAAAATAATAGAAATACTGCTAATGGAGCAGAAAGTTATTGATAAGGGAATTATTCATTACAGTTTAGCCTTTAATTATTTTTAGGGATTACAACGAGAAGGTTGTGTAAAATATGACACACTACGGTAGAGCCGAGTTGTACGAAGGATATTCAAACGATGAAATTCAAAAACATACCCCCAAAAAGTTGCCATTTTGATGAAGGATCATCCCTGATTTTTTCTGATTTTTGAATCGACCGTTATGCAGCGCTGGCCATTTTAATATTGTACTTTTCATCAAAATGTTGAAGGGTTCTAAGAATTTGTGGACATTTAATTAAACATATTTTGAGCCCTTATTGACTTATATCGCGCCATTGGTTCTTGAGATATTTCAAAAAGACCGTTAGGCTCTCAATATTTTGTATGAAAACTCGGAAAATTGGGAAATCTTGAACTAGGTAAATTAGGACCAGAAAATGTATCAAGGGGTGGTTTTGGGATGCTGAATCCAAATATGACATCTTCGGGAAAAAAATTACCTGTAAAAGTGATCAAAATGACAAAACTTGGTTCATCGGTTCCACTGGGACAGGTTTAGGACTTAGGAGTGCCGTGTAGAAGCAAAATTTATTTTTATAGTCTTAACATGTTAAATACATCATAAAAAACAATGGGGAAAATTGGTGAAAATAGCAAATACCAAATTTTTACCCCTTGAAAGGTTTTCCCAGGCTCCAACTATTTGTTTTTGACTCCAAGTACTGAAATTGATTATTCATTTTGTTACCACTCATTTTATACGATGATCTCATATTTGGATTCAGCAGCCCAAAAAACCTTGGATACCAATTTTCTGGTCCTGATTTACCTAGTTCTACATGTTCCAATTTTCTGAGTTTTCATAAAAAATATTCTGAGAGTCTAAACGTCTTCTTGAAATATCTCAGAACCAATGGCTCAATAAGAGCTTAAAATGTCCACAAAGTCTTAGAACATTTCAAGACGAATGGACCAACAGGGCGCAAGTCTTTAATTTTGAGAAAAAGTTCGATTTTAAAATTGCCAGCAGTCATTTCAAAAAATCTGAAAAAATCAGGGATGATCCTTGGACCAAATGGCATCTTTTGTATGTTTTTGAATCTCTCATTTTTGCGAATCCGCTCCACCATAACTGCACACACTTTTATTTCTTTCTTTTTCCTTATTGATGATTTGGGTCAGTCCCCGAAGGTGATCATTATATCATCATTATCATCTTGTTTTACACTGTGGGGGAGCATAGGGTGTCAACAAAGAATCACTTGATGCGGTTTTGCGTGAAAACCTCTATTTTGCACCACTTTTCTTATCATTACTACAATTTCTTCAAGCTTTGTATGCTACAGCTCTCTTTGAAAAAGAATGCTTGCCCAGAAAACTTTTTCATTATTTGGCTCAAACTCATATTAATGGTAATTCTAGGTCCTACTGTAGCGAAGTAGCACTGACAGCACGTTTGTTATTGTTCTAAATATTTTTTGTTTCATTTATTGAGATATCCGATAATTTTCAAATATTTCGGAAGGCTCCAAAAGCTTGCTGTACTTTTCGAATTCGGTATTTCACGTTGTACGAGCCGATTTTGATGAAAAATTAGGTGAGAGTAACTACATATTATATGAATCGGCCAAATGGTCCTATGCAGGGCTGGGAACATGCAAACCGCTTGAAAATTCAAGGAGCCCTTAACGATATCTTTAGTTTAAATCGTTAGATTAGACTGAAAATTTGCACATCACTTTTTTTTGCCCAATTGGTCAAAGGTTACTATGGGCTCTAGCACTAATGGTAAACTAATATAACAGTTTTTAAGCGGAGTTATAACTCCGTGGCTCACGGTCCGATTAAGCTCAAAATTAGTATGGAAGCCTATTTTTTTTATTAAAGCCCTTAAATTTTGAGCTGAATCGGCTCAATACGCCTCAGCAAAAAGGAACTCATAAAATTGTATTTTGAGGATATCTCCCATTCCTGCGCATGGAAATTGCTCAAAATTTGGAAATATTAATGTTTAATGGCAATGGAAACAGATTTGAACATTTTCCCGCAGGACGTCACTACTTAATTTAATTTCATTATAATTTTACTTCCTATTATTTTAATCTAGATGTCGTTAGTGCATAATAAATCTAAGGGTTCTTATGGTAAAAGATTTGTCATGCAACGTCGCCACCTTTACTTAGCAAATCAAATCATATAATTTGTCCATCGCCATATTGCTATTGCTCAAATGGTATTTCACATGTTTATGGTTACAGTTATGTTTACTGGAATTAATTGATATATTTCACATTTAAAATTTTGTAATAAGAAAACCACCCAATGTACGTATTCAAAAATGACGCTTTCAGACCATTTAGGATAACTTAAGTGGTCTCTAAAGGTAAAAAAACACTTAAAATTACTTATTGATCCTCTTGATCCATTAACAGCACTCTATTTTACAACAATACCTGCACGTTGGTGTGAAATTTGTAGTACTTGAAGATAATAAACAGATCCATTACAATACTCTAGACTTTAACTTTTTTAGTTTGAAGAGTTATATAATATCGGGTGTAGTTTATAAGCATGATTTGATTATTGTTTATTTAATTTGTTTTGAAGAAGTAAAGAGAATAACACATGTGAAAAGGGTTACCCATTAAACTATTTTGAATTCAGTATCAGTATTAATGCTACATTACCATCAGCAAAATTGGCATGGGAGCCCATTGAAGGCTTTGGTCATTATTGTTAAGAAGCAAAATTTCAGCCATTTTGTTTGATTATTACGTCAGAATTTATTTCAAATTTTCATTTGAATCACACATATTTGTATGGGAGCCTATAGCAGGCTTTGGTCAATCGTTCTCAAGATTAATAGGCTGACTCGGGACAATAATTAAGGTCCATGACCAAAATTGCGGTAATTTTGTTTGGTTACGTCAGAATTTATTTCGATTTTTCATTGAAATCACCAAAATTTGCATGGAAGCCCATAGTAGGCTTTGGCCGATTAATTGACAATCCACAATCTACAAACCGACAAACAATCATGCAGACATCCACCCAATTTCGATTGTAAATAATTTCTAGAGGTCCAAAACGAATTTTAAAAATTAAATGGGTGATTTCGATTTTTCGACTAATTACTATACTTTAACTCTTTTTAAGAAAAGGTAAAGTATAAAAGGCTGACAAAGTGTACATTGGAATTTTCTCCTATCAAAATCAATGCATTATTGCCATTAAGGGCTAATCGTTGTTAAGACTAAGTTGAAGATTTTATTTGAAAATGCAACCAAAAACAAAAGTTAACACTCCAATTAACTTATCAACTATTGGTGAATAGGGCCCCAAATACTATAGAAAAAAGCAATAAAACACACACGTGCTGCAGACACTGAGCGTGCATCTCATGTCCAATGATGACGCATCCGCAGATAATCGAGAAAATAAATATAAAAAGAGCATTTTGACCAAATCTAAAGTAGCTAAATGGACATTTTATACTTTTGGGCGGCCGGCAGATAGTGCGACAAATTAAAAATATTTAGTGCATTAGCAACTCGCATTCCAAATAAGTCGGCATGGATGACGACAATGCCGATGGACGGTGAAGGTGAGTGAGGAAAAAATGATATTCTTGTTATTGTGTGTATATTGTATATCTTATCGAGGGAGCAACACAACTTCGTTTTATTTTACAGCCGATTTTTTTACGACTTAATTGTGTGAATCTAAATAGTATAAAAAAAATTGTACCGACTGTCTAGCAAGTTATGATTGTGATGTTGATGGAGATGACTCATGCTCTGCTATAATTAGTGGAGGCCAGGTAGGTATAGCTAACTTTATTTTGTTTATTTTTATTGCGATTCTCTCTATTATTTGAACTTTTGGGCGCATTAAAATAGCAATAACAATAAAAATTAATGTTGGAGGTACAGTATGTACGGGAAAGAGGAGGGCATATTATGGGATTTCTTAAGGGAAATACGTACAATTATAATGTTTCTCTTCATAATTCTTCTCAGAAGCGAGTGATGAGATCATGCTCGGTGTCATTAACATTTTCTAAATTTGAATCTCAATTTTTTGCATATACTAAGAAAACAAGCTAGTAGTATTATGTCTCAAAAGGGCATAAAAACATTTCTTCGTTATGATCAGTAAGTATGATAAGATAAAAGTCAGAGTGACGTAAACTAATAAACTTAATTTTTTTTTAAATGTTCGATCCCGTTACCTTTGCTCCTAACTTAAGAACTCGATTTTAATGTTGTCGAAGACGATATGTTTCAATTGCCAGCAATTTTGAGTAGATACTTTCCAAGTTATTAAAGAATGAACTCCAAAAATGGATAATACTAAACTAAATTTCAGCGAGGAACTATTTTTGGATTCTTAACCAAAGCTTTATCGGACGTTTTGCTATCAGAATATCGCTAAATGTTAGGTACATTTGTATAGGAGCCCCCAGTACCGATTTAGCCTATTTTCGATCCCCTTCGAGGTGCAACTAAAAAAAATATTCATGCAAACTTTCGTCAAAATCGGTTGAGATTTACACGATTTGCTACATACTTACACACAAACGAAATAGACAAAAAAGGTCAATTCATGTTCAAAGAATCTTCAAAAACATCTAAAAAGCAGTCCCCTTTCAATTCAGCAATTGGTCTCAAAATTTTTGGAATTTTATTAGATCCAAAAGAAATTTTTAGAGGCTACTCCATCAAACAATCAAAAATTGCTAAAATAAGGACCAAGTTAGTTAAGTCATTTATCAACTATCGATATACTGAGGAGTGGCGTAAACTGCTAAAATTAATTTTTTTCTACGATTAGCGATACGAGTGATTTAATAGGAAACTAAAACCTCTCCCTCTCGCTCTCTCCTTTTTGTACAGGTTATGTTCAAGAGTCAGAGGTTATGTTTTTATCCAAAAAACATCCAAATTTGAAAACGTGTTCTTAATTTAACGGCATATTCGAGAACGTGTTATTAATTTAACGGCAGTTTCAAATATTTTGAAATCACGTGAGCACGTGTTATAATTTAACGACGAATTCGAGAACGTGTTATAAAGTTAACGGCAATTTTTTATTTTGAAATCAATTTTTGAGCTTCCCCTATTAACTCAATAGATATCGCTGGGTGTGTGAATAAAAATTTTTTTCGCCACTCTTTTGTTCTAAGTCCCCAGTATATCAATGGTTAGTAAATGGTTAAGTGTTCAACGTGGTTCAAATACATTTTGGCAAGTTTTTAGTTTTAAGGTCTCTCCAATACATTTCTTTTATTCAGGGGGCTGGTCGATGAAATTTAACAAACTAAAAAAGACACATGTCGACTTAAGGTTCAGCGAGAGTGCATTTTAAGGGAGAGGTGGCCTAGTTTTGATTCATCGCTCCATTATTTGAAATAATAAAATACCTTGTACGAGTATGGTATGGTGACGATCCCAATTAATGACACTTAAGTGTTGAAAAGTCTTCACAATTCATTTGTTGTTTTGTTACACGAATGTTACATATAGCATTAGGTTTGTTACGGAAAGATCCGTGATTTTCGTCACGAATGCTTTTACCGGGTAGTAATTTTCAGTAGCCCAAAATTACGTTTTTGAGTTATATATAAAATTTTGGTATCTATTTTAGCCGAGATTTTAGCCAATAAATCCAATATCTGAAAAATGTCAAACTATACGAGGAGCAAATGCATAACATGCAAAAGCAACTAAGCTAGAGAAAATCTATTTCCACTCAGCCTTTAAAGTAATTTAATTCAAGTAAACTTAAGTATTTGCCAAAAGAGGTGAAAACTGATGCCGTTACCCCAAAGCATTTAGTAAGTGGTTTTGGCTACGGATGATGCTCTGTTCTATCAAATAAAAAGAAGTAAAATTTGAAGATATTGAAGTCGATGATTAATATAATTATGTGCCATAAAACTAAAACTAAAAATGTTTAAATAGTTATTAACTATTTGTTTATTTATAAATAATCTATATACTTACTATTTGTTAAAATGGATAAATTATTGAATGTATTTTCGGTTCAGTGTGTGGTAATAGTTTCTGACTTTTTGAGGTTAAATATTCTGTTTTCAGTTTCTGATTGGGATGATGACTAATAGATCTATTTTTACTCTCTTGAGAGATTTAACATCATCTGCAAATTTATATACGCAGGTTTTTAAACTTGATTGTTTGCAGATTAATAATAATAAGAAAAAAAAGAGTTATTTTATGGCTATTTGACCGCCAAACATAAATCAGCGATCTCACCTTTGGCTTCAGCTTCATGTACATACAATAGCACATGATGTCATCTACGAATTTATTTTGCATTATATTTATTTGTCACTTCTCTGTAAATTCAGAATCCTTGAGTTTTTTAGACCGGAATTAGCTCATGCAAGAACAGTTCCTAAAAATGTTTGTTCCTGGGACATCGGGATCTGAAGGCTCCTAGGTACCTGCCACTGCCAGAATTATCTAGTTCTAGTGATTGAAATGAGCTCAAATTAGGAGTATATAATAAGCTTGTGGCAAGTGCCAAAGAACAGTTCCTCAACTAAATTTGGTATAATATTATCCATTCCTGGTGCTTCCAATCACCAGACTTTCTTGGATAACTTTGTAAATACTTTTCCGATCCTCTTCAAAATTTGCANGTATATAATAAGCTTGTGGCAAGTGCCAAAGAACAGTTC
>JXPH01013996.1:17695-27976 GCA_001014845.1 Mochlonyx cinctipes
AATATTTAATTTTCTCAGGCAAATCTTATTATTAATCTATGAATATAATTTATATATTAAAAATATTGTTATAACGATGTCAATGTAAATATTACACTTACGTCAAATTGATTGCATCAAGTTGAACATAACTGAAGCATCTTTGGGTTGAATTTAAGTGTTACAAACATATAACATCTGTTTCAGATTCATATTCTTTGCATGAAAATTCTGTTACGTGAGAAAATTATGCATCAAGAAAAAAAATTAGGGGTGGGGGCGTGCTTTAAAATATTAAATACTTTTATTGTACGACGTATTATTATAACGTTACTTTCAAACCTACGAAGGTGAATTCATATTCCCTATCAGTACCTAGTCGACAAAGATGATAAGTGCAAAATTTGAAGTGGATCGAAAAATTATTTACAGAGTTATCCAAGAAAGTCTGGTAATTGGAAGCTCCAGGATGAATAATATTCAAATTTAGCACAGGATTGTTGCCATAAGCTCAGATTCCAAATTTGAGCTCATTCGGATCACTAAAACACAAAAGTTACTGGTATCAAGGAGCCGTCAGATCCCTTTGTCCTGGGATCCAACTTTTTTAAGGAACTGTTCTTGGGTATTTGTCACAAGATTGTGTTCGAAATTTGAGCTCATTTCGACCATTGGAACTGTGTCAAATTTCAGTTCTACCGAAATTCCAATTCTAACGATCGGAATGAGCTCAAATTTGGAACATAATCTTGTGGTAAGTTGCAAGATCAGTTCCGTAAAAAGTTTGACCCTGGAACAACGGGATATAACGGCTCCTATGTACCAGGAACTTCCAGAATTCTTGGGTTCTAGTGATCGATATGAGCTCAAATTTATATTTCAACTTTTGGTAAGTGCGAAAGAATAGTTCCTATGCTAAATTCAGGATGATATCATCTGTTCCTGATGCTTCCAATTGCCAGACTTTCTTGGATAACTCTGCAAATACTTTTCTGATCTTCTTAAAAATTTGCAAATATCGTATGGCGAAGTCGTAATCCAGTTCATATCACAAAATACGTAATAAATATAAAAGAAAAGCTACATTGATGGATTTGTAAGTGGGGTGGGTGGTCAGAAAAGCCGACCAAACTAAAAACTCGCACTTAGGCTCAAAGTGGGCCCTTTGTACTCAACCCCCAAATGGGAAGGAAATGAGGATGAAGGAAGGGTAATAGGAATAGGATGATTAAAAATTTAAAAATAATATTCAAGGAGCTTTAAACAAACCCTCAGAAAGGAAATTTGCAAATGCTAATAAACTTGCAAATCTTATTTATTTCCAAGCGTGCATAGGCGTGACGTGAATTGATTGTGTTATCCCCTAATATTCTCTTGCGTTTATAAGCAAACGACGGCCAGTTGCAAACTAAGTGAAAGGACGATTCTGCATCCTCGTTACAAAAGCGACAAAGTCTTGAAGAGAAGCCTCATTTTATGTAAGTGGTAATTGGGTTTCCAGTGACCAGTGATACACGATACAATCTGATGCAAGCGGTCCCTTCCCAGACTCATTAAGAATTTGTAAATGGAAGCGGATGGTTGATTGATAAACATTTTNTTAAGAATTTGGAAATGGAAGCGGATGGTTGACTTTTAAATAAACATTTTAGTCGCCTGACAGCCATCAAGNCCTCAATCCTGGGCAAAACCAATTCTTTGAGAGTGCCAAAATTGGCTCCGGCGCTGTTGGCAAAACTGAAGAACCTTTTCCTGCTACGATAACAGCTCTTTCGTTACCATCAATGTTGGAATACCCAGGCTCCCACATTAATTTAACTTGATTATGGCAAGAAAGTGCTTGTAATGAAATTATACAATCAAGGATTAATGATGAATCCACTGAAAACGAACATGGCGCCTTTAAAACAACTTGGCTGTCTGAACATATGACTATAAGCATAACCCTTAAGGACAGTTGGATGCACTGATTCACACAAACAAGTATGACCAGCGCTTCTGCTTGAAATACAGCTGCATGCTTTCCCAACGGAATGGAAATTTCCATAGTAGAATTGGCACAGTAAATACCAGCTCCTGCAGAACCTCCTCAAAGCGATCCATCCGTGAAAAATACTATATGATCACGTAATTGATNCAGCTCCTGCAGAACCTCCTCAAAGCGATCCATCCGTGAAAAATACTATATGATCACGCAATTGATCGCTAATGTCATTAGAGATCCAATGGTATCTAGTTAGAAAGAAAACATTTAAAAGCTACATAATCCACTTTGTATTTGCCTACGTTTTTTCACCACTTTTTAGAGTAATGTCTCTTAATTGCATGTTTCGCTAAATAAACTGAACAAATTAACATACACAACGTACTAGGTATTTTAATTAAAATGCAATTGCAAGTGGGGTGTCATTTAGAAAAAGTGCTGTTGCATGTCAACAACATTTTTATTATTCTCTATGTAATCAAATGATTTTATTACGGCTTAGCATGTTAATTCAATTACACATCTGATATCGATAGTGTAATTGAACTTGTTTCCATTCGTTATCACATTGATCCTAAATTGATCCAGGCACAAGCAGAGTATAATCTTGTATCTGTTGGTGCATTGTATCCTAAAACCCTCTCAATATATTATACCTTGTGCAATAATGTGAAATAAACGAACATTTGATTTCATTATCCCAAACAAATCTCATCCCAAGCAGCAACCCCACTCCAACCAGCTGCACATTTTACTTTCCCACATATTTTCTGCTGCAAAAAAAATATAATAAAATTGCATCGAATGTTCACCGCTGAAAATTAGTTTCCAGATTTTTAATTTGATTTTCTAAATGCAGCTCGCCAATTCTCTCGAGCAAAGGTACGAAATGCATTAACTTTGGATGCGGTGGCGGCTACAATTAACCCTGTAACGACTCCATTCACCTCCATTTTTATTATTTTCTTTAACAAACTTTATTTTTTATTGTTTTTGATCGATAGATTTTTGATAGTTTTGGCAGATGTTAAAAAGTCCATCAAAATAATTCAATTTTTAAAATAAAATAAAGTTTGTAGAAAAGAAAAATGTATTTTCTTGTATTAGGTAGAGAGAGTTGAATGTTATTTCATTCCAAGACAAGCGAGATTTATTAGGGTTAAATTTAATTGAATTTATGTAAACTGGAAAAACTAAGTATTGTAAAGAACCGGATTTAAATTGATTCATGGTAGATTCGTATTTAGCTTTTGGAAGATTGTTCTCTTTGTCACAAAGCACCAGGCGTACACATTTTATGTTTATTTCTGTTTTATCATTTCAGATTTGAAGTAAATCGAGTGCTTTCTTAAATAAGAGCTTTTTTGTCTATATTGAGTACCTAAGAAAAAAATATTTAGAGGAGTAAGAAAAAGGTGAAGGTGAAAAATTTAGAATGGCTCAGAGACAGTTAAACGGCAAGGATAGGCATTGACAAACAGCAGTGGACATCGGTGGAAGCAAGAACCTGCAGACAGTGGGGCTATCGGCCATTGGGCTATTGCGTATTATCTGTGGATGTCTATTAGAGTGGTCCCATAATAGCCGACCTCGTCCGATTTTAAGTCTCACCCCCTCAAAAGTTTTCGTCTTGCAATTCTATACTTCCTCCAAAATATTGAGCCCGATCGGATAAAATTGGGACGTGCTACCGGCCAAAAACCGTCAAAAAAGAGGTTTTTTGAGCGTTTATGGAAAACAACAAAAAATAATTCTGAACTGTTTGTTTAGACCTTAATCCCTACAATATTTGAAATACATTAAAAAATAATTTCTCTTTTTGTTTTTGTGGATATGGTTTACTGTCCTCTTGTTACGGTCCAAAATAGGTGAAAAAATCACCTATTTTTCAGTAATTGCTGGCTAAGTTTTTGTTAAAATGTAAATTTATTATATTTTTATGCATACCTTTGTACTGGAGCCTATAGAAGCCTTTAACCGATTTAGCTCAAAATTTTAGAGCTTCAATGAAATTACAAATGAAACACCAATACCAATTTAGAGCTCATTTGGACCATAGACCATGGAATTATAGCTTAACAACTCATAAATTCAGTTGCTTTTGTACTAAAGCCCATAGTAGCCTTTGACCAATTGGCCTCCAAGGTTTTCAGATTATTAAGTGTACTAAAAAAAATTATGTGCGAATTTTCAGCTTAATCGGATGACTTGAACCGAAGATATCGTTAAGGGCCCCTTGAATACTCAAAGGGTTTGTATGTTCCCAGCCATATATCTGTAGATCAACTTGACCAATTAAGTTAAAAATTTCAGAAAATATTTATGCAATAAATAGCTCTCACTTAAATGGTCACCAAAATCGGCTTGCACAAAAAATTTAGCCAGCGTATTACTGAAATGTAGGTGATTTTTTCACCTATTTTGGGCCGTAAGAAGAGGACAGTAAACCAAATCCACAAAAACACGAAGAGAAATTATTTTTTAATGTATTTCAAATATTTTAGGTGATTAAGGTTAAAAAAAGAAGAGTTCAGAATTATTTTTTGTTATTTAGGTCCTCAAAAAAAACCTTTTTTTGACGGTTTTTGGCCCAAACTCTATTTGATCGGGCTCAAAATTCAGGAGGAACTATATAATTGCAAGACGGAGTGACATTTAAAATCGGACGATGTCAGCTATTCTGGGACCACCCTAATGTCTATATAGACTCTTAAAAGGCAGATGCTGAAGCCGTCGGTGGATGGTATTGCAACCCAGCATATGCTAAAAGCTCAGCAAACTGCAAAGCTAACCGCAGGGTCTAAGCAAGGCAAGAGGGAGGAATCTTATCTTCTGACCTGATTGAATTAGCGGCTAACTCAGACTGATACTAGGTGGAAGCATCTCCAGATGTTTCCTTGAGGTGGACTGAAGTCTGGTAAGAACTCAAGAGTTCTAAAATGAACTATTTTGTATCTCTGAAAATAGTTGTTTCCAACGCCTTCCCCACACGGTTGAACATCGAAGTAAAACACCAGTTTAATGTATTGAATTTTATTGCAATTTCTTGAGTTTAAATTTCTCAGAATTTCGTTGGGGATGTATGTATAAGCTCCAACCTCTCGGCATTTAATTTTGGATCTGTTTCCCCTAAAACTAAAGAAATCTAGTTTTAGGCTTATTTATTGCTCCTTAAATTGTGTAAGTTTTCTAAAAACAGGATTCGTAAGTTAAGTAACAGAAAAGTTTTAACTGTAACTGGGTTTCCTGGGCCACAAGGGAAATGAAATGAAATAATCAGAGTTTTGGATTGTGTCGCTTTAGTAATACCTTAATTTACAGGATCGCCCTGTTACAGAGACCTTCCCCGTTATGTTGTTGCCAGCTCACTCTGAATTGTAGAGACTTAGGGGAGTTCGCGACGAATCTGTAAGTGGAGAAAAGGTTAAAATAATGATCGGTGCGACTACCACAACCTTGGACTGCGCACCGGAGAACTTCACCCAAACAAAAGAGCTTTCCAAACAGGCCCCTAGCCTGGAGAGTAGGTGGTTGAGACTGGCTCCTCTTCCTCGATTCTTTTCTTCAGCGTCTACTGGCGCTGGACTCGCTCCCTTTTAGAAAATCTGTGATTTTTAACCAAAACTTCTAAAACGTGACCACTCCGCTTGCAGAAAAAAACTCCAGGCCGCCTCTCTTTCAATATTCCTCTGTTTTTTTTCAGTGAAATTGGCTTTTCACTCCCCAAATGAATCCTTTTTGAGGGAGCTGCGCCGTCAGTTTGGGGTGTTTGCAACTTCAATAACCCTCTGGTATTATAGTAGAAGGGACTTGGATGTGAATAGGGATTATGGGAGACAAACTAGGCGATGGTAATCAAACCATAGCATGTCCTTTCTCCTTCTATAAAGTAACCAGGACAAGTACACACGTTTGATTTACGTATTCACCACCGAATCACCAAGTTAACCTTCCTCCGTTGAGGTCATTCAAATGTCAATTGCTGACTATGTGTTTATTTCAATTTTCAATGGACCGTTAGTGGTAGTTGGTTTGAACAAAATATTAATCAAGATCTTGTTTGAACGACAAGATGACACGCAGAAAAGTCTCAAACAAGATTTTGGTTTTCTGCCTCAAGTTACCTTGTTTGGCAGTTTTATGCTATTTTCGCAAACAAAATAACTTGTTTGCTGCAAACAAGAATTTGTTTGTCCTAAAAAAAATTTATTTCACGTTGTTTGTGTAAAACAAGATTATATGTGACTTGCTTTTCCCAACCAAGATAAAAAAATCTTGTTTCTCCCAACTATGTTGGCAAGCAAGTTTTTTTTCAGTGTATGGTATGGTATGACACATCAAGTGCTCTACGCTACCTCACGAGCAATATAAATTTGTTAATGCCGAATCTGTTAATGCTTTTTCCCAGCATTTCTATAAAAATACTCAAGAATTATAAAGTACCGGGCGTTTTACTAAAAAAAACATCAACATAACCACAGTTTTTATAGCTCTCCAGTTTTTATAGCTCCCGAGTTTTCAGTTTGCCTTTTTTAACATTCCCTCCACATGAGAGAAAGTAATTTCGTAATTTTCAATGAACAAATGAAGGTGAATTCAATTTCATTAGAATGCAACTGCAACTTCACTTTTCTCTCTCTCAGAACAATAAAATTTTGTAAAAAAAAATAAAAAGAGCAGTGTAATTTCTGGTGCAACGAACGAACGTTTGAGAAATTTAATAGATTAGCTCAAGAAGCTGGTGTGCGGGTTGGGTACTAAGAAGTTGTTATGAAATTAAATTAAACGAAATTAAATTTGTTTGATAAATTGCATAAATTTTCGTGTTGGAAAAGCGACGACAACAACATGCATTCACAATTTTCGTGATTAAAATAATAAAATATTAAAATATGATGTCTTTTCCCTTTTGCATTACTTTACTTTATGTCGTGTATATAGAGAGTATAACGAAAAACTGCATTTCAGAAAATATATATTATTTAAAATATACATAAATGGTTGGGTATTGCGCGGTGTCATTGGAAGCGCTATCGGTGGCAGTTTTGAAACAAAGAAATATTATAATTTTGTTTGCCAGTAAACAACATATTCTTTTTAATTTTTAATTTTTCTGCTTCCTATCACGCAGAAGAAAAAGTAAGAAAACATTTTGCCCTTTTTTAGAGTAAATAGTCAAACGTCAAGCATTACTGTAAGTCGTTTGTCATGTGTCTTAAATCAACAAAACCTTTGTTCTTTCAACCAAGAAAAGTCGATCAACAAAAAATGGATTGGTTAGTTAGTAGGGTGAGCCTTACTCAGCAAAAAAAGTTGCAAAACCTAAAAATAAACAAAAAATTGTTCTTCAGTATACAGTTGGTCCAAGGATCATCCTTGATTTTTCCAGATTTTTTGAATTGACCATTATGCATCGCCGGCCATTTTAATTTTGTACTTTTCACCAAAAATAACTGTCTTTTTTTAGCTACCTAGCTCCTGTTGGTCCAATGATCTTAAAATGTTCTAAGAACTTGCAGACTCTTATTGGACCGATAGTTCTTGAGATATTTTAAATTGACCCTTAGGCTCTCACAATATTTTGTATGAAAACTCTGAAAATTGGAAAATCTTAAACTACATCAATTAGGACCATAAATTGGTATCCAGAGGTTTTTCGACATGCTGAATTCAAATTTGACATCAGCGGAAAAAATGACCCGTAAAAAGTGGTCAAAATGGCAAAATATGGTTCATCGGTTCACTGGGCCCGTTTTTAGGGGCTTAGGAGTGCCCCATTGAAGCAAAATTAGTTTTTATAGTCTTATCATGTTAAATACATACTAAAAAACCACTGGAGTTTTACTTTTTGGAAATCGGACAAAAATTGGTGAAGTTAGACCAGGGGTTTGAAGGACCCATCGTCCGGATTTTGAGTTTATTTCACTTTTTTATCATAAAACAAAATAAATAATCAATTGCAGTACTTGGAGTCAAAAATAAATAATTGGAACCTGTGAAAACCTCTAAAGGGGTCGAAATTTGGTATTTGCTCCACCCTAATACAAAAGTATTTAAAAAACGTAAGAAAACCACAATGTAGATTATATCGCTTTTCATTTATATTTTTTGTAAATTTTATGGTAGGAACTGGATTGAAACTGGAACATTTGTGCAAATTTTGCAGAGTTATCCAAGAAAGGTTGGTAATTGAAAGAACCAGGAAAGGATGCTTTTATACCAAATTTAGCATAGGAACTGATTTTGGGCACTAACCAAAAGCATATATTCTAAATTTGAGCTCATTCCAATCACTAGAGCTCAAGAATTTGTAGATTTTCAGGTGCCTAGGAGCTTCTAGATCGATGCCCTAAGGTCAGACTATTTTAAGAACTATTCTTGGATACTTACCACTAGATTTCTTTCCAAATTTGAGCTTATTCCGATCATTAGTACTCGAGATATCTNGTAGATTTTCAGGTGCCTAGGAGCTTCTAGATCGATGCCCTAAGGTCAGACTATTTTAAGAACTATTCTTGGATACTTACCACTAGATTTCTTTCCAAATTTGAGCTTATTCCGATCATTAGTACTCGAGATATCTGGAAAATTCTGGTGAGTTTGTATGGGAGCCCTCAAACCTCGTGGCCCATTAACAAACTAGTCTCCCCCCCACATACAGACAATTTTTTTCGGTTTTTTTTCACGATGCTGGCCATTTGAAGAAACTTTTCCCGATGAACCAACATTCTCCACCTTTCTCAAAAATTCACCAATTTTAGCCTCTTTTTCAAAACTTTTTCACATTTTCAAATTTACTTTGTACCGACATCGAACCAAAGTACCACACTTCAAGGCCGAGGGGCTGGGATTATGGGTTAATATTTTGGGTACAAAGTAGAAATTTTTTTTTAAGTCCTTCAACTTTTTTTGCTATTCAGGGTGATGAGTGGTTAGGGCAAACAATATTTTCTAGGCTGCGTTAACCAAAATCTTGTTTCTCTCAAAACAGGGTCTTATTCGTGTCAACCGTATTGATACACTGAAAAAAAAAACATTTATTTCAATTTTGAAACGCCAATTTATTTAATATCCAAGATTAAACTTGAAGTGTGAAATTTAAATCATGCGTACTGTCTGTACTGTTATATGGTTGTGAGACCTGGCTCGTTACAGAAGAAATAAAACGAAAAATACAAGTCTTCGTCAACCGTTGTCTTCGCAAAATCCTACGTATCTTTTGGCCACGCCGCATTACTAATGAAGAATTGTGGCAAAGAACAGAACAGAAGGATATCAATCTTGAAATACGTAGGAGAAAATTTGGTTGGATTGGGCACACTCTCAGAAAAAGTCCCGAAGAAGTTTGTCACCAAGCACTTGTGTACAACCCGCAAGGTAGCAGAAGAAGAGGACGACCGAAAAACACCTGGCGTCGCTCAACTTTGGCGGAAGGTAATGCTTGGGCAGTTCAAAGTGGCAGCTCTTCGTTTAACAATATATGGGACTTGAAGCAAATTGCACTCCGACGTACGAGATGGCGACTTTTTATTGATGGCCTATGCTCTTAGAGGCAGTTCAGCATCACCGTTGGATAAGGCGAAAAGTAAGTTAGTGAAATTTAAAATGCATTTAAAACCCATTTAAAATCCATTTACTTACTTAAGGGCCTATGATGCCCATGACAAGACACATCAGATCAATAGTCCTATTCCATCTTCTTCGGTCCATTGCGGTTGCTATAACGTTATCATTGCGTACATCCAACTCTGACTTGACGGAACAACACCAAGTTTGGCGTGGATATTTGTCCGAAATAGGAAAAAATAATATTTTGCGACATTTGGGCGAAAAAAATTGCATGCCAAAAGGTCTTTGAAAAAAGGGTGCATTATGTAGGATTTAAGTATCGGCAAAACTAACTTTCTTTAACAAAAATTCCTTTGCAATTAAAGAAAAAAGGTGCATTGTGTGTTAATTTTACTGTATCGCAATCATAAAAAAAATTCTTCGAATAAAGGGTGCATTATTTGGGGTTTATAATTATCGCAAAAAATAACCTTCTTTAACTAAAATTCATTAACAGTTTAAGAAAAAAGGGTGCATTGTGTGCAATAATTTTAATTTTACCATATTCTAATCACCATGGCTGTTAAAAGGCGCATCGATTGTGGCAGCACAATTTCTAGTACATCCACTTTGATTTGATTTGAAGCTCTCAAATTCAGTGGGCTGAATAATATTGATAAAATTATTCAGCCCACTGAATTTAAAGTGGGTGATTTCGAAATTGTGCTGCCTGAAACTATCGATGCACCTTTTAACAACCATGCTAATTA
>JXPH01014004.1:0-11622 GCA_001014845.1 Mochlonyx cinctipes
GACTTGAACTTCTAGAAGTTAAAGTAAAACTGAAATTTGCTAAAAATATAAAATTTATGTTAAAATTCTTATTTTATCATCAAAAAGGTTACACGTTAGGAAGGCATGAGAAAGGCATGATGAATTTCTAAAATGTAAACGTGAGGATGTCAATAAAACCTTAAAATATGCATGGTATTTTCATGGGTTAACTGACATTTCCAAAAAATTTCATTAGTATTGGACATCTTACATTTTAGCCACTCAAGTGAAGAAAATAAAACGACACTCGAAACTTTGTTGATACAAAATTCTAACCCGGTTGCACCAAAATCCAGAAAATGGAGTCTATTATACCTACTTTTAAGCTGACACCCACGAGCAAAATTTACTTTTATTTGATATATTTTACCTTTTATTCCGTTTCAGGTCTACGAAATGTTTGTGGCCGGCTACCAATTCCAAGTTCTCTCACCACTTTTCACGGTGCACTGGGGCCTTCAGAACAAGAAAAGCCGCCCGGCGTGGCGCGAGCGGCAAAACAACGTGAACCGGAAATATTTTGAAATATTTAAGCGGGAGGTGTTCGCCCGCTACCACAAAGACCCTCTCCGAATGCTGCTTCCAAAAAAGTCATCAAAACAGCGTGGCGCCGGTGGGGGTGGAGGGGCTGGGGATAACAATGGATAATAACTATATAACACAACAAAAAAAGCAAATATGGTAGATTTAAAAACAAAATAATATAAAAAATAGAGTAAAATAAAAGTTTTTCATTTAGCTGCCAAATTAGTTTGTAAATTTTTTATGACTACTCTGAGAACAATAACATATTTCATAATTTTACTTTTTTGTTTGATTAATTGCATGCAAATATGATTTTTCGTTTCATAAAATACTCGTAACTAACTATATAGTTATACCTACTCTCGTGTTTTTAATGTCGATGTCTATAGAGTTTTCTGTTTTTGTTTCATTTAAAATACACTGGAATTCGCGGAAAACAGTTTAATACTAGCAGTTTATAGTAACAATAATAAAAACAGTAAAGAAAAAGTATCAGGCAAAAGAATGGAAAGAAATCTAGTGGAAAATTATATTGTGATTAATTTTGTAAATATTATACCTAATTTCCAATAAATATTTATGAGTAAAAAATTAGATTTGTTGTTTTTTTTATTCCAGGCTCTTTTTCTGTTTCCTTTTCTATGCCCCGCAGGGATCAGGAGTCTAATTATAGAAACAGGATTACTGAAACTGTACAAGATTTTTCTATCAAAAGACAAACAACTTCACAGTTAGGGCCCGTGTGCATCTTAACCGTTTTTGATGAAACTTTGCATGAATCATTTCTTAGTTACACCTCGAAGGTATTTAAAATGTCATGCCAGATCGGTCTATAGGGTCTTATGTAGTCAGTAAAATTTGAAGAAAAAACAATCCCAAGGAAAAGTTGCTATGAATAATCTGTGAATAATCTTCTCAACAAATGTAGGGACGCGTTCGTAAATGGGCTAAATCGGGAAACGGAGTTGGTGGGCCCCATTCAAAATCACCAGAATTTTACAAAAATATTAAGTTAAAATTATCCGACGGAATGAGCTAAAATTTGGAAAATAATCTTGTGGCAAATACCAAAGAACAGTTCTCAAAAAAGTTCCCTGTGATATCAGGATCTGAGGGCTCCTATGTACCAGGAACTTCCAGAATTCTTGAATTCTACACTCGTTTTCTTCAAAAAAGCTCGGAAATATGCGTCTTTTAAAAAATAATTTAGGATTTCATCAGTTGAATCCACTGATTTTTGGTCCATAGAATCAAAACTATTTCCCCCTCCAAAAATTATAAAATAAAAATTTGATATCCGTTGAATCCACGGACGATCATTCTTCGATTCCACAGACTTTCAACAGTGGAAATAAAGGATGCAAGTCCGGTACTTTATATCGGATGGAATATATAGAAAATATTCGAGGGAGATGTGTGAATAGTGGGTGGTGTATTGGTTAGCGTCTTTGTTTGCTGTTTGGAAGGTGATGGTTCGATACCAGAAGACAGCGAAAAAAGAAAAAAATATAAAAGAAATAAAAGAAATTTAAAAAAAACATGCTGATCTGGTGTGGCGTCAAATCAATGGACGAACATTCTACACAGATAATTCTGGAAACTAAAATTTTAGTTCTTTTCACCGAAATCCAGGCAAAAGTCTACCCACTATTAATTTTAGTTCGAACTTCGAACTATTGTTTTTAGTTCAATTTTCAAACTTGGGCAGAAGGTTAAGGGCTAACCACTTTTACAAAAACTATTTATTTTAGTTCACATAGCCGAACTATTTGTTTTAGTTTTTTTTAACTATTTATTTTAGATTTTTTCCCCTAAAAATGAGTTCATGTTCAACAACTATTTTGATAGTTTAACGAACTAAAAATTATCGTTTCTCAAATTTTCGGTGTAGGAATCCACGGACGAACATATTAGTAATCCATGAACAAAGAGCGTACAAATCCACGAGATCTTAGGAATCCATGGACGATCATCTTAAGAATTGACGGACGAACATCCTAGGAATCCCAGTGATCTACGACAAATAGCCTACAAATCCATGAATGGGTCCAAGGAATCTACGAACGAACCTCATAGGAATCCATGGATGAACATTGGAGTAATCCACGGACGAATAGTTTACAAATCCACGGAAGAACATCAAAGAAATCCACGGTTAAACGTCCTATAACCAGAAGGAAGTAAAACATAGCTTTTCTAAAAAAAGTAAGGACGAGTTCGTTAATGGGCCAAATCGAGCTACGGAGTTAGGCGGCTCCCATACAAGCTCACCAGAATTTTCCAGAAATCTTGAGTTCTACTGATAGGAATGAGCTCAAATTTGGAACGTAATATTATGGTAAGTGTCCAAGTACAGTTCCTATAAAAGTTTGACCTCGGGACATCGGGATCTGGGGGCTCCTGTGTACCAGGAACTTCCAGAATTCTTGAGCGCTAGTGGTCGGAATTAGCTCAAATCGGGAATACAAGCTTTTGGTAAGTATCTAAGAACAGCTCCTAAAAAAGTTTGACGCTGGGACATAGGGATCTGGTGGTTCCTAAGTACTAGAAACTTTGGAAATTCTGGCGTCCCTGTGATCGGAATGTGCTCAAATTTTGAATATAAGCTTTGGGTCAGTTGCCAAGAATAGTTCCTAAAAAAGTGTTATCCTGGGACATCCGGCTTTGAAGGTTTCTAGGTACTGGAAACTTCCAGATTTCTCAAGTTCTTGAAATCGGAATGAGCTGAAATTTGGAAAACAAATTTTTGGTAAGAATCCAAGAACAGTTCTTATGCTAAATTTGGGATAATATCATACATTCTTGGTGCTTCCAATTACAAGACTTTCTTGAATAACTCTGTAAATAGTTTTCCGATCCTCTGCAAAATTGGCACATATCATCTTTGTCGAAGTCTTAAATCCAGTTTCTATCACAGGGTGTAGAATAAATATGATGAAAAGCTACATGTGCTGATAGACTATGGAACAATTGTATATGACACAAGGCATAGGAGTCACCGGACGTTTTTTTCTGAGTGATGGAGGACTCCAAACTCCGTAGTGCAATTTGGCCCATTAACAAACTGGTCCATACTTTTGTTGGGAAAAGCCGCGACGAAAAGATTTCATTCCAATCGGATGGGAATTTCGAGAGTTAATGAGGACACGAAAAATAAATACAGACAGTTTATTTTTCGGTTTTTTCACGTTTCAGACAATTTCGCGAGTCACTTATTTTTCATATTTTACTGACTACATTAGCTTCAGCTTTTTTTTCTTTCTCCCATCATAGCTATAAATAGAAAAGCTGCTCCAAATGGTTTGAAGCGCGTAAAAACAAAATCAATGTGTGGGAGTGTATGTGCCAGTGTCCTCAATAACTTGCGCAATTTGCAACCTGATGGAGGCCATTTAAAATTACGAGAATTTTCCAGCAATCTTGAGTTCTAATGATCGCAATGAGGTCAAACTTGGAACATAATCTTGTGGTAAGAATCCATAAACAGAAAAAAGTTTAACCCTGGAACATTGAGACTGAGGGCTCTTATGTTCTAAGAACTTCCAGATTTATTGAGGTAAGATTTGGAATATACCCTTTTGATAAGTATCCAAAAATTGTTTCTAAAAAGTTTTACCCTGAGACATCGGGATCTGGAGGAACTTCCAGAATTCTTGTGTTCTAGTGATCGGATTGACCTCAAATTTGAAATATAACGTTTGATAAGAGCCCATCAGTTTCAATGCTAAGTTTAGGATGATAAAATTCGTTTTTGGTGCTTCCAATTATCAGTCTTTCTTGGATAACTCTGTAAATTAAATACTGTATCGATCTCCGTCCCAATTTGCATTTATCGTCTTTCCAGGATTCTGGAGTTCTAATGGTAGGAATAAGCTCAAATTTGGAATATAAGTTATGGCATGTGCCCAGAAACTGTTCCTTTGCTATTTTTCTATTTTAGTTATTTTTTATGACATTTTCGGGAATAAATAAACATTTGTTATTTAACTGCCATCTGCAACCTACATCAAAAAGGGAGAGAGAACAGGGTAGGTACCAGGCAGGCACCGCAGGAGAATAGTAGAAAAGAAAATCTAAGATATATATTCAGTTTTCGATTTACAATAAGCCATTAGCATTCCGTTTGGAGATTTAGGAGCTAAGTATCGGTAATGAAATCCAATGCCAGGCAATAAAATGTTGCAATTACGAAATTTTTGTGAAAAAGTAAAGAAAGAAAGCGATTCCAGCACGCAAGCATTTCCATCCAAAATCGTTAATAAAACATTGCTCCTCATCCACAAATCGAACAAAAATAAGAATGTTTTTTATGCCATCCAAGAAAATGGTACGAGAGTCATAAAAATTTTTGTAGACAAAAAAATGAACGAAAATAAATAAAAATAAAATATTTTATTGTTCCATTCCTATGGGTTAAAACCATAATTTTTGCATAACAGTAACAACAGAATATGTTGCGAGGAGAATAAGGGGTGGAGGTGGGTGGAAAAAGTTCTATTTTGCATTTTTAGATATGGATTTGGTGGCTTTGAAAATCAAAGATAAATAAAAATTTGTTTTTTATATGAAAATCTAAATAAAAATAGAATCCTTTTGAAAAAGGATTTGAATGTTCTTTCAAATAAAAGTTGATAGCTCAAATAAAAATAAAATACCGAACGAAGAGTTCATCTCCATATTGTGAATATTGTTGAAAAGCAAAATTTTTCACGCGCCACTAATCTAAAATCCTTGCACATAAATCATCCTTTTTGCGTGAAAATAAAATAAAAATCAAAGTTCAGTTCCGTATATTGTCCCCCATCCCGGATCTCTTCTCCCTTATTTTATTATGTGTATCGGTTGCCAAGTACCACACAAGCAATTTTCGCGTAAATAATATGTTATTACATTACATCATCATCATCATAATTTACAGCAAATTTTCTACAGTGAAGGCAATGAAAAAAGGAAGAAAAAACTCAAAATAAAATTATATTTTTCCTCCTCTTTGACTTTGCGTTTTGCTTTGTGTTTGCCTTGGTACGAGTACTAGAAGTTACTTTTGAATGCTTAACCAGGCTCGTAATTTATGGCTCTTTTGAATTTTTAATGCGATGAAATAAGAAAATTTTAGCAGTTTTCCACTTTATTTTAGCACTCTAAAATTCGCTTATATTGCCTTGGATGTTATTATATTAGGAGAATTGGTACTAGGGTAATTCACCAGTTGAAGATAATTTTTTTGAGAAAATTTAAATTGAAAATAGGAGCAGGATGTCAGAGAAACCAGTAAAAATTAGCACATGGATCTCCTATTAGGCCCTTTGTACTTAAAATCCTGCAGGGAAGGAACTAGAAAAACAGTGTAGTATAGTTAGGAAGCTGGGTTTGCAAACACACAGGTACTGCTAATATTCAACCGTGAATAAAAACGGGAACTGGTAGTGAAATCTCTTAGAATTTTACTGTACTTAATGGCAAAAGTAGAGACCTCCTCTAAATAGTACCTGAAAACGTGTCTGTCTTCTTTGATTGCCACTTCAGAGTAAAAGCCTACTTTAAGTTACTTTTCCCCTACGCTATCTCCAACCTCAACCTTGACCGAACCAAAAGGGGCCGAATCCATAAGGCTGAACTTTTGCTTCAAGTTTGAACATTTGGGCGAGACATAAAAAAATATTTGGGACATTTAGCAGAAATAAAAAATGAATAAATTTATAAACAATTTTTAATTAGAAAACCCCACATAATGCACCCTTTTTTCAAAGAATTTTTTCACTAGATGCGATACAGTAATATTAATATTAATGCACACTTTGAACCCTTTTTTCTTAAATTGACTATGAATTTTAGTTAAAGAAAGTTATTTTTTGCTATAATTAAAATACCACACGTAATGCACCTTTTATTTAAATAATTTTTTAACGATTGCTATAAATAAAATTAACATGCACACAATGCACCCTGTTTTCTTAAATTGATTATGAATTTTAGTAAAATTAATTTTTTGCGATAATTGAAAAACCCCACGTAATGCACCTTTATTCAAATAATTTTTTTAACGATTGCTATAAGTAAAATTAACATAATTGCACACAATGTACCATTTTTTCTTAAATCGATTATGAATTTCAGTTAAACAAAGTTATTTTTGCCAATAATTAAAAAATTCCACATAATGCACCCTTATTTCAAAGGCCTTTTTGTATGCAATTTTTTTTCTATTCTGTCCAAATGTCGCAAGATAATGTTTTTTTTCCTATTTCAGCCAAATATTTCATATTTCATCATATTTATTTTATGATTCGGCCAAATGTCCAAATAAATTTTTTCTATTCAGCCAAATGGGACTCGGGACGCTATATGGCATTCCGCCAAACGGCAATATGGCATTTGGCCAAGTGTAACAAAATCCACCCCCACTTGCTATCTTTTTTTCAACTAAATAAGCTCTGGAGGAGTTGCGTGTGTCCACAGCCACAGGTACCACTGGTACTCTAAACTTCTATTTGCATTCTTTTCTTAATGATTCGGCGTCTTGGCAGCAGGATTGATTGATTTTTCAAGGGGCAAGACCCATTTTATGTGCGTAGTCATTCAACTCGTAAACGTATTCAAACGTAATCCACTTCTGTCCAAGTTCCAAGTTCGAAGAATTCGGAAAAAAGAGGTTGCTGCCTCTCTGATAAACAGCTAGTTGTCTTGGCAGTTTGTGAGTGACAGCCAGAATTCGGTATTTCATTCTTGAGAGAGAGGCAAGACTGGCTTTGAGGTTATTGCCCAGAAGTAAAAAATAGATTACTGTTAACAAACTGCTAGCATACTGCGCATAAAAATGCGAGAGTATGCGAGTAAATTGATGACAGTACGTTGTTTTTTACTTCTAGGTCAGGGTGTCAGTTTATTCACTACTTTCAATATTAGAGTGCCCGGACATGAGCACTAGGGTGGAGAGGAGTTATATTGAGGATTTTTAAACGATGAAAACAGCTGCCATTTGGTCCAAGGATCATTTTTAATTTTTTCAAATTTTTTGAATTGCAGCGTCGGCCATTTTAATTTTGTAGTTTTTACCAAAAATAACGGTATTTTTAAGCTACACTATCCCCTGTTGGTTCGCTCATGTTAAAATGATGTAAGAACTTGTAGACATTTTACTTACGAACATTTTGAGCCCTTTTTGACTTTTATCGAACCACTAGTTCTTGAGATATTTCAAATTGAACGTTAGGCTCTCAGAAGATTTTGTATGAAAAAAAAATTGGAAATTCTTTAACTAGGTAAATTAGGACCAGAAAAATTGATATCTGGGAGTTTTTTGGGATGCTGATTGCGAATTTGACATCACCGGTAAAAAATGACTTGTTAAAAGTGGTCAAAATGACAAAAATTGGTTCATCGGTTCAACTGGGACAAAACTAAAATGGCCGGCGATACATAAAGGTCAATTAAAAAAATCTGAAATAAAATCAAGGTTGATCCTTGAACCAAATGGCAACTTCTTGAGGAGTAATGTTTTTGAATTTCTCATTTTCATGAATCCGATCTACCCTAATGACCACCCACAAGACTTTTACTTGCTTACAACAGCAGAGTATTTTTAGAGATCTTTTACAATCCATCATTAGCACCGAATCTACCGTGAACTAGTACAGAGTAGACCTCGCCACCACTATTATGACTTATACGTGAATTGGGCGACAAAAACTGGCAGATTTACTTCAGAATATAGTAACTATGTTTGAAAAGTACAAGCGGCGTCATACATTTGAGCCTTGTTTTGAGTCAAACGTTTAAAAATTTGGCTAAGGAACATTTTTTGCGGCTTGTACAAAATTTGACCAACGATTCGTTCAGAAACAAGGATCGAACGTATGATAGTTTTCAATCATATCTACCATATTCTGAAGTAAAATTGTTTTTGTTCAATGAGTTAGAGAATTGCCACCTAAGCCGTAGTGTACACAATACGCTTTACCGGAATGTGGTATACAGCGCCTTTAAAACGGCCTGGCTGTCCAAGCAGATGGAAATTAGCATATCTTTGAAAGACATGTCAATACACACTGGCTCCATACTTGTTTGTGTATGACCAATGCTTGTGCCTGAAAGACAGATACGTACTTAGACAAAAGATTGAATAACTCCAGATTTGGGATTGGACAGTAAATTCCAGCTACATCTAAGCCTTCACATAATAAACCGTCTGTGAAAAACACTAGATGATCTGACTGTTTATGTCATGTGAGACCCATTTTTCTCTGGTAAGAAAGGACACCTTACAAAGGAGACTTTATAGTTTCATTCTGGTACAATGATTTTCAGAATCTGGTTCTTGAGAGCTAGAATGAGCGGCAGCTTTTTACTCATTGAGCTCCAGATTCTTTCATGCCCACTGATCCTGGAGGCGAGGGTGATAGCGATGAGTTGGTCAAAAACATACTTATCATAGAAGCTCGAGGTATTACTGGACCTATAGCTTATAGTGGATTCCGAACTACCACAACTTTAATCGTTATGCTAATGAGTTAGCACACACTTAAATATTCTGACGTTTATCCGGAATAAAAGAGTTCTGAATTCTTCGGATACAATAAAAAACCGTATTTTCGTGAAAAATATGCCGCTAAAAATAAAAACACGAAATCTCGGTTAACAAAGTTTCTCCGAAATTTTCGGTTAACATTTGAAAATTACATTTATATTTAATCTTTTTATCACAAGCTTCAAGTGCGGCTGTAGTCCCGTGGTAAGACTCAAGACTGCTACTCTGAAGATCAGTGGTTCGAATCTCATAAGTACCCCCGAAAACTTTTTTAATTTCATTGTATCAGAGGCACATAAAAAATGAAATTTTTCCGGATTTTTCGGTTAACTTTTAAAATTATACCAGTTTTAAACCGAAAAATTTGGATGCACAAATCTCGGTTACAAAACCAGGGGTTTCGGTTCGGAAATATTTAGTGTGCAGTTCATTGAACCCATCATGTCGTGTTCAATTTTTGCTGAACACATGACATGACTTGAATGCCATTCCAACGCCTTTTATCCCATGCTTAAGTATATTTTTGATAGCATGGCTCTGACGATACATGTCGGAAATCACCTTGTTTACCTTACTTTTTATTAATAATAGCGCACGCGAATTAATTTACCTTCTTGATAACGATGACAAAACGCAAATTAATTCAATCCCCACAGGTCGGATTTTAACCCATACCCTTGTTGATTAAGCAGACACTCTACCTATCAAACCACCAGAGCAGTCTTTATTATATTATTATTATAGAAGCTCGACCTTTCTTTTACACCTGGATATGGTCCTAGAATCAGAAGTGTCTCTACTGTAGCAGTAGGAGTTGAAATGAAAGCACCGGTCATACCTGAGCAACATGAGCCAAACTGTTTATTGGAAGCTTCTGAATATACTTCCCTTTGGCAGGAACTGGATCCAAAGACAGACAGACAGACAGACACCAAACTTGGCATCACCATGCTGTTCCGTTATGTCAGAAGTACACAAAGATAAATGGGTTGACGTCGTCGGTCGTGGCCCCCAAAAGGGAACGAGAGAAATAAACATTAATGAGTGGCTGTTTCCAGCTAGACCTTAATTCTCGACTGATATTTGAAGTTTGAACCCAAAGCATACACACTTAAATATAATATATATACACACACTTAAATACTCAATTAAAATTCAGGTAAAACGACCGGAACTTCTATCAGCTGACAGGATATCGTCTCAATTTTACTGAATTTCAGGATAATGACCCCAACATTGACAGGAAAATTCTTACTCATCAGCTTTTGAAAACGTAATAGGTTGAGTATGAAACTTGATATTAGGTAGAAAGGTTTGTTACAAAAAACTTGTTACCATTTTTATTCAGGACAAACCTCTTCAAAAACTGTTCCCGAGCCAGACTATAGTATTTGTATACAAAGCTTCATTAAAATGAAAATCAAAATAAAAGAAACACATTTGCTTGCACTTATGCATGCATAAACATAAAACATAGCGAAGCATAACCCAACAATGCACAATACTCATGATTTATAGCAGTGCATTCACACAAAATGTATTTTATATCGTTCGATAATTTGTAGCAATAAATATTTCATATGTGGATTCAGTTAGGAGGAAAAATATTTTTCCCACCCTCTATCCTTATCTGTACATAGCTCTGTCATAATTTGCAAAAGAGGGGAGAACAAAAAATGTAGCAAAGCTAATTTTGGGAGGATATTAAAAATTTACGGTTAAATGGAAAATTTGGATCGGTTTTCATCGTTGCACTTTGATTTTTCCTTAAAAGCAGCTGAGGTATAGGTAGTAATTGGAGACAAAATCTAAATCGTCCATCACACTTTTAAAATTTGTTTTGGACCTCTAAAAATCATATGTGATCCGCATTAGGTGTATGACTGTATGTCGGTTGGCAAGTTTGGAGATTGTGACGATTCCTTCCTTCCACGATCACATAAATAATATAATAATAAGGCCTAGAGTACTCTATTGGGACCAGGTGAGTCCTCATATTTCAGAGAACCTTCTAGGTATTAGGTGACCTACAGCTTGTAGTGGATTCCGAACCACCATAGCTTTCATGATTATTAGCATAACCAGAGTTACCAGTTCATTGAGCCCATCAATAGGGTGGATTGGATTCGTGAAAATGCGAAATTCAAAAACATAACCGCCAAAAAAATAGGTCCAAGGATTATTCTTGATTTTCCCAGATTTTTTGGATTGACCGTTATGCATCGCCGGCTATTTTAATTTTGTACTTTTCACCAAAAATAACGGTCTTTTTAAGCTAAACTAGCTCCTGTTGGTCCGATCATCTTGAAATTTAGAATAAACTTGTAGGTAGACATTTTATTTACAAACATTTTGAGTCCTTGTTGACTCTTATCGGATCACTAGTTCTTGAGATATTTTAAATTGACCGTTAGGCTCTCAGAATATTTTGTATGAAAACTCGGCAAATGAATAAGGATCAGAAAAATTGGTATCCAGGGGTTTTTCGGGACGCTGAATCCAAATTTGACTTCATCGAAAAAATACTTGTAAAAAGTGGTCAAAATGAC
>JXPH01014011.1:25053-44995 GCA_001014845.1 Mochlonyx cinctipes
TCATTTTGGCCAAACAAATAAATTGACGAGTTCGAAAATTGGTTTAAAAAATCTTTCTGGGCCCAGGTCATTTAAACAAAAAAAACTCTTGTTACATAATACTTATTGGTCTGGGACCCCCTGAGACCCCAGAGACCGATGAAAATTGATCATGTGACTGATTTGACATGAATCTCTTGGAGGCCCAAAAAACCGATTAAAATTGGTCATTTAAAGCAAAAATTAGCTTTGACGAGGTAATACCTATTGGCCTGGGAAGTTTAAATATTGATACTAATAAAAAGGGTCATTTGAACCAGAAAATTGTGGATGACCCCCTGAGGGGGGCAGGAGCTGACAAAACTTCGGCCTAGGACCAAAAAATAACGAATAAAAAAAAAAAGGGATATCCCGCTATGTGGCTCCGGGAGCGACATAAATAGGGCCTAGGACCATAAAATAACAAATAAAATAAAAAATTGGAATATCCCCCTAGTTGGCCCCGAGAGCGATGAAAATTCGTCATTTGGACCAAAAGCATAGCAACATTAAGGCCCAAAATGTTGATAAAACGTGATAATTTCAATCAAAACCATAATGAGGAGCAGCAGCTATAGTAGAACTACAAACACGTTGCACGTGTACCTATCACAGACGTCAATTTTAATTGGTAGATGAGTAATTAATTCTAATTTATATTATTTATGATTTATATTTATCTCTACAAAGTGTATTTATCTGTGTAGTATGATTATAATTCATCCTGTAATAGATACATGTAGAATATTCAAAATTATTATCTATCGTGTTTTATTTCAGGAATATTGCTGTTGTAGAGAGACGTTTTCTGTGTTGATAACAGCAAATGAATTAATTTACGATTATGATATTTTGCGATACCAATTTTGTGGTGGCACAATAAACTTGGCACGAGCCATGAACATGTATGGCATATAATATATTGTAAATGTATGTCTATTTCGCAGAAAACAGGATTAAAAATTATGGGGAGAGAGATCTAAAATATTTGGAATGAAATGAAAATGCTAAATTTTGATTTTCTTCTTTCCTCTAGCGAATATTTGAAATAGTAGTTTGTGGAGTTTTGAGACTTGAATCAAATTATCATATTTACGAGCATTTATTAGGTGAAATGTGGTAAGGTATATAGTTTTGACGTCAATTTTTTTTTATTTGGATGTTTTGCCAAATAATTTTAATGTTAGAACTTTGAAAGAACAAACAACCATGCGTCCACTTGTTTTTAAGTGGACGCCTGGTTGTTTGTTTCTAAAATTGTAAAACTGTTAAAAGTAGTTTAAAATAAATGAAAATAGTTTGGAACAGGTAATTTAAAAAAGAATTAAAACTGTTGAAAATTGTTTAAAACTGGCAGAACAGTTTAAAATAATATTATTGTACCATTGAATGAACTAAAGCACTGTTTCAACACTTGAAAAATGTGAGTCAAGAGAATATTTTTTTCAAAAATGCATCTAATTAGTTGAGTGCTCATTAAAATTGTACTTTTCTGCTCGTGTCCTTGTTTGTTCGTGTTGCTTTCCACCTTTTGTACCTACATTTACCTCATCTAGGTGATTATTATTTTACATCATGAAACATAAACAACATAATCTCTTTTCTCCCCAGCGGAATGCAATTTATAGTTCTAGGATAAATAGAACAAAGGCACGTTTTATTCAAATATGTTCCCATTAAGTAAACTTTTTTCCCCTCTAGTTATACATATAGTTCTATTTATAGAGTGCAGAAGACACTCTGTCATCATTACGTTTCATTTGAGATTTGATTGCTCGCATGCAGATGTTGAGATTTATGTATATTGCTTGACAAATAAAATTATATTATCGGTGTCATTCATGATAGGTGATGACGATGATAATTTAATAGCATGTGCACTATTTGATTGAGTTGTAAATAATTTAAAAAAATAGTTCAATATTACATTTATTTATGGAGAAAATAAATAAACGTCCAATATGTGTTCCGCTTAAGCTAGATCTTAGACGTGTCGTGGATAAATTAAAAAATGACTGTTTTGTTCCATTGTAGGTCTCTTATAGAAAATTTGCACCCGTACAGTTTAATTTCTATTATTGAACTTTATAAAAAATGGCCTAATTGGTCACTATTGTACAATTTCGGTTTGGTTCAAAATGGCAGCCCGCAACGCATTTTTTATACCACCTGAAACTGGTTTCATTACGTTGGTTGGAAAATTCTTATGTAAACCAACCATATTTTAGGCATGCCAAGGCTGTTACGTTTTCGGTAGCTTGGATCGCTAATGGTACACCATTTGAAAATAGTTCCATTTTGTTAAATTACAAATCCTGGTACTAACTGAAGCTACAGACATGCAAATCAAAAATTTATTAAACCAACCTTATTTGACTCCAAAATGACCTTGACATATCGGGAATAGGGTCAGTTGGAAGCAGGATCGACAAGTTTTTTTACAATACCAAAGTTTAGCTACCCTAGAGCCCGATTCTCAACCCCTCGGACATTGTCATAGTACAATAAAATGTAACAATCTGTCTCGACTGGCATCTACGAAGGTAGTCTGCAAAGTTTCCAAACTGAACATGAAGATGCAGCACTCGTCAACAATATAGCTATAGGGAATGTCTTTGGAAGGGAAATTGAAAAAAACTGAGTATCGAGCTGTCACTAGACATTCGTTTTTGAAAGGCAATACGCCTACGTGAATCAAAGACGAGTTGGACGCTGTGTTCGGAAACTCTGCACCATCATTTACCACCGTGAAATTTCGGGCAGCTGGACTGAAACGTGGCCGTACCAACTTGGGAGACGATGAGCGTTCGGGATGGCCAAAAACTACAACCACTGACCATAACATCTCTCAAGTTCTCCAAATGGTGCTAAATTAATGTAAGAGGCTATGAATACGTCAAAAGAACGCGTTTGTTTCATATTACATGAGAAATTAGATATGAGAAAGCTGTTTGCCCATTGAGAGCCACATTTGCTCAAAAACGTGTTCAAATGAACATGTTCAACATTCTGTTGTCGCAGTTTGTAATAAATCAGAGTTTTGGCGCCGATTTATTACTGTAGCTGAAACTTGTATGCACCATTATATCCCAAAAATAGTCAAAACAGTGAACTGCAAAAAGCAAAAATTTTTTTTTGGGATAGCCCATGGAGTTATCTTAATCAATTATCTTCAAAAAGGAAGTGCTATTACAGGAGCATACTACATCATTACTTGACAAGCTGAAGGCAGAAATTGCAAAAAACGGCCACATTTGCAGGGTAAAAATTTTGTTTCACAAAGACAATGCGGCGTTGCACATCTCAGTGGTTCCCATAGTAAAAATCTACGAATTACGGTTTAAACTGCTTGACCATCACCCTGATTACTCACCAGATATAGCCCCAAGCGACTTTTTTCTGTTCTCAAAGCTAAAAGTTACACTGGGAGGACAGAGATTTTCGCAAAAAATTATAATGAGAAAGAGGCCGATTACTACTTGAACGGGTTAAAGAGAAGGGAGCATCGCTGGGAGAAGTGTGTATATACAAGGAGACTATGTAGAAAAATAAAATAAATTTGAAAACAAAACCGTCTTGTATCTTTGTTGAGTTAGAAAGTTTTCAGCCCACAATCGTATTTCAAATGATGCGTTATTTCGGACACTTATTCTTCGGTATCACTTGGTCTATATATAAGAACACACTTAACATTTTTACCTGAATTTTCACGAGCTGACGGGCTCACGCCAGAATTTTACTGACGTTCGAGTCATTGACCTGAATATCAAATGAATTGATCTGAAATTCTGGAAAATTCCGACCCAAACCATGATGAAAGTTTGCGTCGTTTGACCTGAAATTTCCATATGACAGTTTGGAGAATGGTATGTTAACCTTTTTCTTTCCCTTCACCTATCTTTTTCATAACCCTCTCAATCACCCGGTCGTCAGTATATTGCCCAGTGTACATCGATCCCACATCAATATTCAATCTGTATAATACACGGAATCCTGTGCGTAAATATTGCGTCATATATGTGGTAACGTCGCTCGATCGCTCCAGGTCAACAAAGCTTCAGCACCTTTTCTTAATTTCCCATCCACTTGGGCCAAAACCGCAGCAATATTACGGTACATCTCATGGTTCTGGATGTATTTGTTTACATAAAAAGGACCAACCCAAGATATTTAGGATTGGGATGCAATTGGGAGTGAGAGGATAAATTGGGATTGAAGTCAGTCCTATTTATACATATGGGGCCCGAATGACTTGATCGATAGAACTTTTGCCTATCAATCCATTAATTAATAAGGTACAGGTTCAAGTTCCACCAGTGACAATAAATTTATTTTGTGTTTTTTCAACGTTATCGATATGGTAAATTACTCTGTTAAGCTCAATTGTTCACAAATAATTGAGAATCGAAGTGATGTTCGACATGACATGTACTTGGGCTGCACACAATTATATGTGAT
Source organism: Mochlonyx cinctipes (assembly GCA_001014845.1). Lineage (NCBI taxonomy): Eukaryota > Metazoa > Arthropoda > Insecta > Diptera > Chaoboridae > Mochlonyx > Mochlonyx cinctipes. Next base: position 29,530 of record JXPH01014011.1, read on the forward strand.
GTTACTCGTAAGCACAGGATAGAAGGAAATTTGTATGGATTTTATGTGAAGCTTAGTAAATTTTCTTAATGTAAAAATAGAATCTGTTGGCTATCTGTAGAAATTTAGATTTGTTAACGAACTGGTATATCGTTAGATTAACTGTTGTGGTGGTTTGAAACCTACTATAAACTGTATATTAACAATACCGTGCACAAATCTGCTCTCTCCTCCCCAATTTTTTGATCCTATCAACTGTCCTGTCCTGCTACCTAGTACGTCAGTTTCAATGAGGCGTTCGTATCTCTGATGATAATCAAATCCCTCCCCGGCAATAGCCATATCGAAATGTTAATTCCTGAACAAAGAATTTCAGGTTCTGTTATCCAGAGGTGATTGACCGATTGGAATAAGAAAGTATATAATGTAGGCAGTTTTTAGAATTCAATATTCGGTCCCCGAAGCCTGAATAAAATTTCCATTTTTTCACACTCCAAAAATAAAAGCAGAAAACGAAATGGAATGAAATGAAATGAAATGACGTGCAAAATGAAATTAATTCGAAATGAGGATCACGTTTCTCGAAATATGTTGATTGTGGTGTGTTTGGTTGGTTATGTGATGTATTTTTATGTTGCCGCGCGCTTAACTGCAACACAATGCTTTAATTTCAATAAGTTACTATTGTACAGTGATAATACTGTTACCGGAAATCACGATTGTTTTCATTAAAAAAAAAACTTTTTGGTGTTTTGACACTATGAAAATATAGAGAAACATGTGAAAACCGGAAACTGTTTCAGCCGAAAAACCTCACAATGCTTTATAATGTAAAGTCAATACATTTGGGGAATTAATAACAGAATATGCAAGGCATCCCACCCGTAGTACCTAAAACTTAAAGCGCTACACACACTTCAATATTGAACTGAAGTTCAGGTCAAATGACTAGACTAACTAGCTGGCTAGTTCGGGCCGGAATTTTTCTGAACCTCAGATCAAATAATCTGATATTCAGGTCAATGACCTGAACCGAAGGAAAATTCTGTCTTGAGCCAGTTAGCTGGTAAAACGTTAATTCAGGTAAAACCGTTGCGTGTGTAAAGCTGTCAAAATCTTCTAAAAGCCAATAAATGTCCCAAAAGTCTCCCAAAATCTCCAAGAGATTACAATTTACATTTTTCTATTTTAAATAGGCCTCCGACAAAAGTGCACTTCCAAGTACTCGAGTCGTCACTGTAGTGTAATTGCCAGAAATTGAATGCGTTTGTAATTTTAATCCAATTATAAATATTTAAATTAAATCATTGAATCGAACCAAGCGGTCATACAAAATATTTGCAAATTGAATTTCGATGAAAGAGATGAAATTTTTTATGTCTGGGAAATTATTGAGAGATCAAAATATTTGAACTTTACTTTGTAAATTTTCCCATGCAAAAATAAACACAGTAAAAAAAATCTATCCGATTTATAGATAAATTTACCCTTTGCCTGTAAATCGGTGTATCCTCAAATAGAATCAATTGACAGGTAAATTTCCTCTTTTATTTTTTACTGTGTATAGAAAGTATTATTTTTGTAATTTAAATTTATAAAATTAAATACCCATTTTGTGAACGTTCTGCTATATTGTATGTAATAATTGGAAATGTTTGTAAACAAGCATAAAAGCAATGAGTTCTAATGGTTCATGGAATTAAATTAAAATGATTGAAAGTGGCATCAAAAAGTGAGGGAATTTAATTCCATTTATTGATTTGAATAGAAATGTTATGTTTGTTGCAAATATTTGGGGGGAAAAAGTTTCATTTATTTCGAAATGAATCACAATTGTTTACCGATCAACTCGTAAATCATTCTTTGACTTGAACTGAGCTGAAGCGTGGCACGTTTCCAAGGAATAAAGTGTAATTTGATTGAAACCCATATCATAACTCAGCATTAAAAATGATGAAGCAACACTCGAGAACATAATGCCATTTATGATACTCTTATATGCTGGAAAAAATTGGTACAACATAATCTTGTTCAAAAACAAAACAACAACACCAACATCAACAAAGTGCGGTAAACCACAATGTAGATTATCACTTTTCATCTTGGTACTAACATCAATGTGAAATGAGAGCCATTCAGGGGTCTTAACAACAAATTACCCTGTAATAATTCGAGTTTTGGGAAAAATCTCTATGCCTGAACTTAGAACTCTAGATAGGAGCTTAACTGCTAACAGGCAGCTCCCCAATATTTTAAATTAAGCATCTTTCATGAAATGAGAAAAAAATTGCTACACATTTGAATACTGAATAAAGGTTCAGGTCAAATGACCCGAACTTTCATCAGCTGATTGGTTTGGGTCAAAATTTTCCTGGACTTCAGATCAAATCCTTTGATATTCAGGTTGATGATCCGAATCTCAGGAAAATTCTGACTCAGAATTCAGATTTTTGGGTGCAACTAACCCAAAAAACGTAGTAAACCAAAAACCTTTTCTTTTTATTTATTGTATAAACTGAAACTGGATTCAGATAAGGACAAAGATCGTAAGTGCAGATCTCGAGGAGGACGGAAAAAGTATTAACAGACTTATTAGAGAAAATCTGGAAATGGAAGTGGATGATATCCCATGTTTAGCACTAATATTGTAATTTGTTATTTTGAATATTCTGTTGCACCACCTTGGATTCTTCTTCTGCTCCGATTCCGTAACCTTGAATGTTGTAGCCCCCTACTAGTGTGTATTTTCTGCTTGGCCATCACCATTTTGATTGTGAATTTTCTAACCATGCATACAGAATCTGAAAAACAGACTATTTCGGATCAAGCATTCGATTGTTCTGGATACTTCGATCAGAAATTAAATGTTCCAGAGGATAAATTGGTAATTTTCGATAATTTTATCTAAAAACTCAAAATCTTCAGTTTCATACGTTGTCTGTAGTTATTTAGGCATCAATTACCAGTTATCGTCCCCACCAGCACGTCTGTTTTGAATTTATCCAGTTTTGGTATTGGGTCTATACCTTAAAAACCGGAATTTGACACTAGATGTAAATACTTGTGTATGCGCTGTAGCAAATCATTGACATACATGTCATTTTGAAGCTCTATTCATAAGCGGTCAGTGTTTGGTTTGCTTGTGCGCATCATATTTTTTTCAATCATGGAAAATTTTGTAAATTGGCGATAAAACAGCTTTTAGGGAATGTTTTGCGGAATCACTTTTTTTAAAGAAAATTGCTGCCGAAAGTTATCGTTTGTTCATGGAATTGTATGGCGAACATGCTCTTGCANGGTCAGTGTTTGGTTTGCTTGTGCGCATCATATTTTTTTCAATCATGGAAAATTTTGTAAATTGGCGATAAAACAGCTTTTAGGGAATGTTTTGCGGAATCACTTTTTTTAAAGAAAATTGCTGCCGAAAGTTATCGTTTGTTCATGGAATTGTATGGCGAACATGCTCTTGCAAAGGCAAAGAGCCGCCTGGACAGCCGAAAAAGTTTGAAGATGAAGAATTGGAAGCGTTACTCGATCAAGACTCGTGTCAAACACAAGAAGAGCTTGCGGAATCATTGAGCGTGAATCAAGCAGCCATTTTCAAGCGCCTAAAAGCATTGGAATTCATCCAAAAGCAGGGAAATTGGGTGCCATGCGAGTTGAAGCCGAGATACGAGGAAAGGCGATTTTATATGTCTGAAATGCTGCTCGAGCGTCATGAAAAGAAGTCATTTTTGCATCGAATTGCTACTGGCGACAAAAAATGCCGAAGTCCGGCCAACCAGCCAAATCGACACCGAAGAAGAATACTCACGCTGCCAAGATAATTCTTTGTATTTGGTGGGACCAGAAGGGAGTTGTGTATTATGAGCTTCTAAAACCGGGTAAAACCATTACTGGAGAGCTGTACCGCCAACAACTGATTCGTTTAAAGAGAGCATTTCAGGAAAAACGGCCAGAATGGGACACCAGGCATAAGACTTTGATTTTCCAACATGATAATGCTCAGCCACATGTTAGTCAACCCGTTAAAAACTATTTGGAAAATAGCGGATGGGAAGTTCTGCCCCACTCGCCATATAGTCTAGTTTTGGCGCCTTCAGACTACTTTTTGTTTCGGTCAATGCAGAGTGCACTTTCCGGAATACGCTTCACTTCAGTCCAAGATTTGTTCTTTGATTCAAAAGATGATCGTTTTTTTGGGATGGCATCCACAACTTGCCAGAAAGATGGGGAAATGTTATAACTTCCGATGGACAATACTTTGAATAACAGAATTGTAGAAGATTTTCTTTAATTTCCTTAAAAAATTCCGGTTTCTAAGTTATAGACACAACATTAATCTAGCTCTCTTTACAAACAGCTTTTGCTCTCCAGATTAAGATTAAACCAACTTTTAGAAATTGGTAAAGTGGGTTCAGGTCCATAAAATCTGCCATCTTCCATTATTTGCTTGGCGGCGCCGTATTGAACGATTTTGTACTTTATATATTGGGTTTCCATTTTATCATCTTGTATTTTTGGATCTGCCATCTTGTATTATCTTCTTTACGATCTTCTATTTTCTATTTTGCCATCCTCGATTTTGAGCTTGGCTATCTTGTATTCTTTGCTTCATCATTTTGGATAATTTATCCAGACATTTTATGTCTTTTTCTTTTCCATTTCATAAGCTTATTCTTCTCAATTATTTTGAATTATTTGCTCCATTTTTTCGATTTTTTGCGGCACTATCGCCATTCTGAATTGTTTTTCGTATTTCAGACCAAATTTGAAAACGGAATAAAGGTTTATAACTTTACTTCAGTTAGGGCAAAGAAGAGAAGCTAAACTGAACAGCGCCCGACGCGGAAAATAAAAACATGGTGGAGATTCTCGTGTGGAGTGTAAAAATGGCTTAAAAACATGGAACGGAGAAAATTTCGTGTAAATATGTAATTCATTTTAAAGACCACTTGTTTGGCTTTAAATTTTATGAGATATTTCATCTTGTTACTGCTTTTTAGGCTGGCATTTTTTATGTTAATGTAATAATAGAACAAATTGCTGAAGTGGTGCCTCTTGAAATGAATTGTAGGTCATTTAAAGATTAAATTAAAATAAACAAACAGGACGATTTGGTTTCGTGACTTTAGCTTCTTTATTTTTGTATGCCTCCGCTCCTAACGTCACTCCGGCAAATTAGGGGTGACATAAGAGGGAGGTACTGATAATTGATGACGTCACTCTATTTTATTATAAAGATTCATAATTTTGGGTACATATAAAACCCCTTTGTCCGATTGGGCAAAAAATTGGTAGGCATGAAATGGGTACCAATTAATAGTTTTGGCCAAAATTTCAAAAGGTTTATTAATAAATGTGTGATTTATTAATTTTTTATCAATAAATGTGTGATTTATAGCTAATCAGGGGGTCACCATTAACCAGGAGCTTCCATATCTTTTCTAGTGATCGGAATGAGCTAAAATTTGGAATACGAGGATCGATTGGTATGTACCCGTGTTAGGAATGAAGAGGCAAGTTTTTCAATGTAATCTCCGTTTAGTTTAATACACTTTTCCCAACGCTTCTGCCATATTTTAACCCCTCTAAAAATACGATTTAGCAAACTCTTCAAAATATGCTGCTGTCTCGATGATAACCTCCTCGTTTGAGCTGATTTTTTTTCCTCCGAGCCACGTTTTCATCTTGGAGAACAAAAATAAGTCGCAGAGAGTCAAGTTGGGCGAGTACGGTGGGTGCGGCAGCCATTACTGGTGTAGTTTATCTAATTGGGCCGCGACGATTCTGGACGAATGTGTTGGTGCGTTATCGTGGTGACACAGCACTTTTTATTAGCAAATGGAGCCGTATCTCCTTCAATTTTGTATCGAATCGGTCCAATAATTCACAGTAGTACTGCCCCGTGATCGTTTTTCATTTCTGCAAAAAGTCCATGAGGATTATTCCATTGGAATCGCAAAAAATCGTGGCCATGACCTTCGGAGCAGATTCACCCGCAAAATCCATTGTTTTGACTGTCGCTTGGTCTCTGGCGTATAGTAATGGATCTAGGTTTGACGCTCGAGGTGAAATGTCTTGTGACTTTCGCTTAGAGAGGTTCAAACACTACTTCGACATTGACAGCCATAACCGCTAGGCACCCATCGGACCGATACCTTTCTCATGCTTAACTTATATTGTAAAATATTAATGCCATTCCGCACGACACGCTTACGACCTCTGCTACTTTGCGCACTTTCGTTCGGTGATAAGCGAGAATCATGTCGTGGACCATTTCAACGATTTCCTCGGTAACCACGTCTGCCGGGCGGCCTGGGCACTCCTAATTAAAAACAGATCTACGACCACCTTTAAATTCGCTGAACCAATATCTTACGGTTGTCATAGATGGTAAAGGGTCCCATATTGTTCTTTTTTCATTTTATCGAGAAGCACGAAACATGTTTTTCACACGTGTTTCGTATTTTGTATTAAAACTGGCTGCCTAATAAAAACTAACATATGACTAAATTTAAAATTTAGTATGATGTCATATGACATATGACAGTACAAGACGGTAATGCCAATCTTCAGCAACGCCACCTATCTTTAAACACGAGTACTTATTAATCGACCCTCGTAAATATTCACTGGAATTATAGAGAATATGTGAATTAAATTAGGGATATTCTATTTTAAGAGGTGTGAATTGAATTGAATTGAGGAACAAATAAAATAGTATTATTAACGCCCTCTAGCATTCCACCTCTAAAACAATGTAATATAACGCCTGTATCTTCGATAAAATCTCGACACCACAAATAATGGATAATATAACGCCTGGCACTAGATGCAGAAAATCAATATTGGATATTTTCATTGGTAAACTTCAGATCTCTTTTAATATAATCGTCAAAATGTTTATTTAAATTAATGTTTTCATAATTTAACTAAAATTTTCAGTAATAACTTCAACTTTTCAGTTTAATTATTTTTAAATAACAAAGTAAATTATTTTTTCGTGAAATAAGTATAAAATTCTAAAAATATGTCTAATAAATTGAAAAAAATAATATGTAAAAATACATGCCCTGAGAGTTTCAGAAATCAAATTTTACGGAATTTAATTTGCTATCCTGAATTGTAGTTTTACATAAAAGTATTTTTTATGCTCAAAAAATAAAATACAATTTTAAATCAGCATAGCATGATGGCAATCAAAACCTCAAAACGTAATTTTTTTTTGCATATTTTTATTCCATTCTATGTGCACATATTGAACGTTGAACATTGAACAGGGATGGAGTTTGGGGGGTGGTATGGGGTAGAATTTCCAATTAAAATACATTAGCATAGAATTAATTTTTTAGCATCAAAAAACCTCACATCCACCATACACACCCCCTTCTTGCATATCTGACGTTGGTGGATCGGAAATAAAAACAATATATTTGTACCTACATATTAAAATAAAAATTGGACGTGCTTATTGTTGCATTTCAATGGTTATCTATATATGTATGTTGAAAAATATAAATAAAATTTATTATATTTTGTTTTAGTTATATGTTTTTGCATATCATATCAATGTCTCCGAAATAGCCCATGTCAAGTGTTGATTTCATATAACGTTCATTCTATTTTAGATTCATTTTATAATTTGACACTATACGTAAAAAAGATGTCATGTTAACTTGACATGTTGTAATTTGAAGGCGTCGATTTAAAATAGTATATGTTACATGTAAAGTGTATATTCATACATAATGTACAAAATTGGATGAAAGGATGGAAAAGTAATTGGATTATTGGCATTGCACATGAATCCTTTGTCAATTCTCTTGTTGACATCTCTATAGCTTGTGGATTAGAGATGTTGGCAAGTTCAAGTCAAAGTACATGCATCAATAAATTGTAGACAGTTTTAGAAAACCATTTATTATGCGGTGTGTTTCGGAATGGAAATACCGCATATGCAAGAGTCACTTAACTTTGACCCTTTGGAAAAGATTTGTTTTTGTTGCATTTACACTTTTCACAGGGATAGTAATGGTTGATACGTAAAATATTTTTAAAAATTTACAAAAATGTTGAGTCGATAAAGACTTATTATTGGATTTGAAAGGTCCGTGGAACCGTTTTTTTAGGCTTTTCAAAGTAAATATAATTACTTTTTTCTCCACTAAAATCTCCCGGCAAAAGCCTATAATTTTTCGGGAGAGAAAAGAGGCTTTCATTACAGGTACGAAGGCCTTGTTGTGCCTAACTGACGGACTAGGTACAAGGACAGGATAGTTGAGGATTAGAATATTGGCGATGAGAGTGCAGATTTGTTCACAGTATTGTGTAGCTATAGTCTATAGTCGGCTCTGAACCAACGCAATGGTTTGTCTAACGAGCTACCAGTTTGACAGCAAATCTTTAACTCTACAAACAACCATCACGTTCTATTTTGCTGCACGGAATCCGACTACGTCTTTAGTGACATGAACGCCCTACAAATGGATTGCATGATATTAAATAAAAGTCAGTTTTGCATAGAATATGTCTTCAATATTTTAATTTTTTTCCTGGGGAAAGAAAATGGTCGAAATGTTACAAAATAAAACAGTTTTACAGGTTCCACATGATCCTACGCTAGATGTCTCTTGGAGAACAAAGAGTACAACTTTTAATTGTTAAAAGTTTGGTATGATTAGTCATCAATCAGAAAAAAAAAATGGTTTTAGAAATTTGCCTCGGGTTCTTGTAGTTATGGCATTGGATTCATAGGGACCGGGATTTGCTGCCATCAAAAACTGGTTTTCTTTCGATAAAATGACAGAAACAATTAACAGTTAAAATTGCCCGTATTGTAAAAGAGTGAAAGCGCCACGTCACGAGACTATTTCTCAATATAAATTTAAGGTAAATTTACAGGTGTATCGGTGTATCCAGAATTACAACCGATATACAGGTAAAATTACCCTTAGATTTTTTACTGTGTACTGTATTTTCCACTTTTTTCTCCTACACGCCTATTAATAAGATACAAATTTGGTTGCTATACTCGGATACCTACTCAAAAATAATAATCAGAATCTTTGATGAAGATCAGAATCTTTGCTCGCTCGGTCCCTCAGTTGCTAATCAGCATTTTCGGCTATATGTTGTTGGGGGAAATTCCCCAAATTCAAGANTCTAATCAGCATTTTCGGCTAAATGTTGTTGGGGGAAATTCCCCAAATTCAAGATTGAAAGAAACCATTATTTCAGACGAGATATTATTTAAAAAAAATGCGAATTCAAAAATTATTTGAACGTGGATTTTATTGATGGAAGAGCCGTCTTGTTTTCGAACAAAAATACGACTATTTTTATCATTCTGCTTTTAACCCAATTCGGCTTTTTGAAAAATCGACTTTATGATCATTGTGCCTTTCGAAAATTTCGACTTTATGAACATTCGGCTAAAATTTTTCTGCCTTGTGTATTTTNCTTATGAAAATCGGCCTTCTAACCTAATCCCGAATAAATGTGCTTGAATATCCTGAAATTCAGGGTTTGCTATACAATGTTTCACATGTTCCATCTACTATATTTGAGAGTTGGAGTAGCAATCGCTCTTTTATCATATTAGTAGGCGTATAGGATAAAAAGTGGAAAACACACTATAATTGCACATTTTACGAAAAAAAAACGGTTTAGGGAGTAAATTCCGGTCCCTATGAATCCGATGTCATAATTACAAGAATTTGCGATAGATTTCCAAAAATCCAATTTTGTCTGATAAAAAAATTATTACAACTAAAATCAGTGCTTTTGATGCTATTTAGCGTGAGATCATGTCCTCGTGGAACCTGTAAAACTGTTTTTTGATATTTTGTTCTTGTTCCTACCCCAAGAGAATCACTGGAGTCTTATTCTACACCAAATTACCTTACATTTGTTACCATGCGATTCTGGCACCTAAAAACATTTACTGAATGACCACGACCAGAAAATGGTTGAAATGTTCAAAGTAAAGACTGGAATTTTCAAAGTAAACACTCATAGTTAGAATAACATTACCTTTCACTTGATACCATGGACTCAAATGATTGTATTTTTGGCCACTAAGAAGCCACTGGGTGGCCTCATACTGGACGTGTGAACAGAATGACCAAACTCATTGCAGTTTTGTGTTGCATCTGATCCATGATCATAAACTACATCTTGAAATAAATAAAAAAAATAGAACCTCTNTGGAAACCAATCATTGGGAGGGGAAGGGTGGGGCTAATTGACCATTTTTGATATGAAATCTGTATAAAATATCTCAAAATTTGGCCGTATGTCATATGGCCGAAGGCCATTCGGTGGAATGCCGTATGTCTGAATCCCATTTGGCCGATCATTCTTTGGACATTTGACCAAATCATAAAAAACATTTGGGACATTTGACCTAAATAGGAAAAAAATATTATCTTACGACAGTTGGACGAAATAGAAAAAATTGCATACGAAAAGGACTTTTAGAAAAGGGTGCATTATGTGGGATTTTTTAAATATCTGCAAAAATAACTTCCTTTAACTAAAATTCATAATCAATTAAAGGAAATTGTGCGCAATAATGTTAATTTTACAGTATCGCAATCATTAAAACAAAATCTTTGAATAAAGGGTGGATGATGTGGGGTTTTTAATTATCGCAAAAATAACTTTCTTTAATTAAAATTCATAATCAGTTTGAGGAAAAAGGGTGCATTGTGTGCAATAATGTTTATTGAACTATATCCTAATCACCATAGCTGTTAAAAGGTGCATCGATTGTTGCAGCATAATTTCTAGTTCACCAACTTTAGTTTGATTTGAAGCTCTCAAATTNTGAAGCTCGCAAATTCAATGGGCTGAATAATATTGATAAAATTATTCAGCCTACTGAATGTAAGAGCTTCAAATCGAACCAAAGTGGGTGAACTAGAAATTGTGCTGCAACATATGATGCACTTTTTAACAGACATAAAAAAAACTTTCTTTAACTAAAACTCATAATCAATTTAAGAAAAAGGGTGCATTCTGTGCAGTAATATTAATTTTACTGTTTAGTAATCACTTAAAAAAATTATTTGAAAAAGGGTGCATTAAGTCGGGTTTTTTAATTATCGCAAAAACTAATTGCCTTAAACTAAAATTTATAATCAATTTAAAAGGGTGCAATGGGTGCAATAATATTAATTGAACTGTATTAATCACTGAAAAAAGGGTGCATTATGTGGGGTATGCTAATTAAAAATATGTTATAAATGTATTATTTTTTATTTTGGCCAAATGTCCTAAATATTTTTTTATAAACCGGCCAAATGTTCAAATTCGAAAAAAAAAATCGGTATTATGATTGGGCTATATGCCCCAACCGCCTATGGCCCCATTTGGGGGAGATAAGATAAGCTCAAAATTGAAGCTTAGAAATTTGAGCCAGTTCGGTTGAAAATTTCTATGGGCAAAAGGAAAATGTTAAAAATGGCATTTAGACCATATCTTTCGTCCCTGTGCTTGTAAATTCCTCAAAATTTGTTATCATACTTTATATAGTAATTTCCGAGGTAATTTCAAAGAAAAGGAAAATCAGTTTTATTAAACAAATCGAAATAAGAAAAGAAAGTTGTATTACAAAATGAGAATGCTGACGCAAATCGACTGGATAACCAAATTTACAATTTATTCTGTATTTGAAATGCCGCTGACCCAAAATTTGGTTAAAAAAATAAAATAAAAAGTCAGCAATTCTGTGCACGGAGAAAATAATTTTCTTCGATTAATATTTAAATACAGAATTTTCTATTTTGCCGTGCATGGAATTTTAAAATGAATTTTTCTATCTCGGAATTCGGTGAAAAAAATAAATAAATGTAAAATAGAAGCCGCTTTGTACCATCCTCAGCTCCGCAGCATAATATCATCAATTCGATTCACTTTTAAATGCTGTTGTCAAATTGTGGATTCAAATTGCACAAAATTACAGCCATGAAATATCCATAAAAATGTTTTACACGCTGTCAAATTAAATAATCGCAAATGCGAGTACATGTATGCATTATTACATTATTTTGGATGCATCACCATCAACATACATAAGCGTTTAAATATATCTATATTCAAGATTGAATCCGCAACCGGAATAATTGATTTTAATCCTATTCATGTAGATTTTTCAATGAATTCCATTTAAATGTAGTTCGACATGATGATAATGTGCGTATTGCATTTGCGTGCATCGCAAATTATAGGCACAAAATGTTCACAAGGCATTAAAAGTTGCTAACTATTTTTATTGTATTTAGAACAATTGAAACGTGGATAATTACTTTTTCTTCAACATTTTCACAGCGAACACTATATTTAATCGCACTCGATACACACTCGTTAAAACTACTAATAATAATGAGATTGAAAAATAAAATTCTCTCGCGCCTCCGATAGATGCTTGCTTCAAGAAAGATAAACACTGACTCAGGGGATTACAGAATTTAGACCATTATTTATAAATTATTTAGAATTAATTGATCTGAATGAAGCAACACTTGGTCAATAGAACAGAGCACAGTGAAAAATTTAGTACATTGCTCGAGAAGGGCATGACTTTACTAGCGCTAATTAACAAAGTACTGGGCGCCACATTTCGTTTTCTTAGAATTATTTTTGGAAAAAATGATATACACTCGAAAAAATATCCCGAGATTCGGAAAAAAGGACCCAATTTTTCATCTGCTGATTATATTCGGGAAAAATAATCCAAAACTCTGGAGAAATCATACCCAAACACTCAGCAGATGAAGAATCGGGTCTTTTTCCCGATTCTCGGGATATTTTTTTAAGTGTGATCTTGAAAAGCTTTTGCGTTTAGACAATTTGCGGTACTAAAAATCACAGGATAATCGCAATTTAAATACGGTATTTTATCTCTTTTTAATGATTGTAGCACCATGTAGAGTACAGTGGAGCGAATTCACGAATATGAGAAATTTAAAAGCATATAGCCCCCCAAAAAGTTGCACCTGTGTCCAAGGATCATCCCTGATTTTTCTTTTAAGATTTTTCGGAGTGACAGTTATGCAGCGCTGGTCATTTTAATTTGCGCATTTTTATCAAAATGAACGGTTTATTCAAACTGCGCTCATGCCTTTGGTGATGCCTTTACCATCTTGAAATGATGAGATATTTCAATTACAAACAATTTGAGTCCTTAACTACTTATATTGGACGGTTGTTTCCTGAGATATTTCAAACAGGCCATTAGAGTCTCAAAATATTTTGCACGAAAACTAGGAAAATTGGAAAATCTTCAACAAGATAAATTAGGACTGGGAAAATTGAGGAGTTTTTTAAGACGCTGAATCCAAATATGACTTCATTGGAAAAAATGACCAGTAAAAAGCGGTCAAAATGATAAAAATTAGTTTATCGGTTCCACTGGAACCGGCTTAGGGTCTTAGGAGGTTCCCATTGAGGGCAAAAATTATTTTTATAGTCTTATCATGTTAAATAGATAATAAAAAACCAATGGAAATTTAATGTTTTGGAAATTGGATAAAAATTGGTGAAATTAAAGCAAATCCCAAAATTTGACCTCTTGAAAGATTTTCATAGGTTCCAATTATTTGTTTTGGACTCTAAAATTGATTATTTATTTTGTTTTATGATGGTAAAAGTGAAAGAAACTCTAAATCCGGACAATTGGTGGAGATATGGTGGGACCAAATTAGGCCCTTTAAAACTTCTTGGTCTAACTCACCAATATTTATCCGATTACCATACGTTTTTTAGTCTTTGTAATCAGTTTTCTATCAAAATGGCGTAGGTACCAAAGAAGGCATTCAGTGGTGTCATGTGGTGCACCCTTTGGCACATTTCAAGCTATCTTTGGCACACTTTCGAGGGTCGTCTCAAAATTTCACCAATTCTTGGGCTTCTCACTCCCGGTTAAAAGGTATTACCTGTGAAAATTTAAATTGTTCATCCAAATGAACAACTTTTATCGGTCACTGAAGCCACCAAACTTTTGATATTAAGAACGCTCTACACAAGTTAAGTTTTGTCCAAAAGACCAATTTTCATTGTTCTCGGTTTCAAATTTTTTTACTCCGATTTTTGTCCGCCCAGGCCAATACCTCGTTTTACCTCGCACAAGTTTTTTGTTAGTTCAAATGACCAATTTTCATTGGTCTCTGTGGCCCCCATGGGGTCATCGAAAATGTTTGATCTTTTTGACTCTTTGAAGTATTTTTTATCAAAAGCCAAGTTTGTGGTCTAAATGACCTATTTCATTGATCCCTAGGGCACCCCAGGGTATGCTCCTAAATTTTTAATATCAATTCAATAAGTATCACTTCGTAAAAGTATTTTTTTTCTGGTAAAAATTGACAGTTTTCGTCGGTCCCTGTGACCACTTAGAAAGTATATTGTCCTCTGGAGTGGCACTGTCGATGCTTCTTACCAAAATACCAGGCCGTAAACCAAATTTTATAGATTTTTAAAAATATTCTACGTGAATTGTCCCCTAGAAGGCCTCTAGAGAACATAAAAGGCTATGTTTAAACTGGATTTTCAATTTTAAGGAGTTTCTTTGTGTTAAGTTAAGTTCTTGTTTGCCAACATGCCAAACAAATTTAAAAAACGTTACTTCATTGAAAAATGCTAGGATTTCCATAAGAAACTGTAGTGTTTAGTTTCGATTAACGATTATTACTCTTTTTGCAGTCTTTTTGCAGTCTTTTTACAGTCCTTTTTTCGACTTCTGGGATCGAGCCAAAGTAAGCAAAGATGCTATCCCATACTCTCCCATCCAGTGCACGCACAATGCATATGTCCCTTTCATATTCTCTATATATTCCATCCTGGCAATGGTATCCTATTATGTGGACGCCAGCATCGCGATGCCTCGCGTACAAATTGTGTGCAGTCTTTTTACAGTCTTTCCAGACTGAAGTTTTTTTTATGTTTTCGCAGACTTCTGGGATCAAACCACCGCCTTCCGAATAGAAAGCAACGACGCTATACAATACAAGGTGGATGCACATTTCTCTCACATTTCACATATTCTCTATATATTCCGTCCTGGCACGTGGACCGCATGATATCCAAATCATAATTGTGAACTAGACGCAGACAAGTCGCATGCGTAAGTCCTTTTCAAATATCAAAGGTGAACACGGGCGTTCAAATCCATATTCCATAGTGCGACTAAAATTAAGAGAAAATTCTTCTAAGTGTTTTTGAGTCGGGAATATGGACAATGCGACTAAAAACATAAAAATACATCACCTTATAATAGGGCTAGAGTCTTGACAATGACAGTGACTATTTAAAAGAACCAGGCCGATACGGCTTCATGACTTTAACTTCTATAGTTTTTTTTTCTATGGCTCCGCTCCTAACGTCGCTCCGGCTAATAAGGGCTGCCATAAAGAGGGCCGTACTCATTATTGATGACATTACGCCGTTTTATTANTAAATAATAATAATAATATAATACGGCCTATAG
>JXPH01014039.1:584-11489 GCA_001014845.1 Mochlonyx cinctipes
TTTGACCTCCGCTCTACTGGGTGGCTCGACATTAATCCTCGTACTGATGCTGACGGGTGCTGGAGCTGGATTTTGCTGGTTGTTAACGGGCTGCTCTGGATCGTTTGCACCGTTATTAAAAACTTCGTTGAAGTGTTCCCACCACCTATGCAGTTGCTCGTCTTCAGTATGCAGGATGTTTCCGTCCTTATACCCTTTACGATAGACCGTCTTTTTGATCAAATTCGCAAGCTCTTTAGAGATACTATTTTATTCTCTGCTTTGGCTGCCAAATCGTTACAGTGATTCCGGAAATCACGCCTGTGGCTACGATACGATGCATGAAGCAGTACATCATACTGACGTTGGAGCTCANAATTTTTTCAGTACATCATACTGACGTTTGGAGAGTAGGGTTTTGTACTTTGTTAGGTTTTTTACTCGGTTTTTCGGGTGTGGTATATGCTATATTTCATTTTTTTTCGTATTTCAGGCTTTTGAACAAAAAACAATCACGTGTAAAAATGGTTTTTTATTTTATAAAAATAGATAAATTTTTTAAATTTTTCTTAAAACATTTATTTAGTGGATTTCGATGTAGAATCTATTATTTTGCTTAGTTTTGGAGGTCGTTTTACCTTTTCACAAATTCAACGAGATTCTGGAATTGGATTATAAATAAATTTCTGAAGAAATAATTTTAAATTTCTGATTCATTACATTTTCCAATGAATTTTTTTTTGTAATTACATTTTCCAGTGAAAATGAAAGTAATAGGAAATTCTAATTTTAAATCGTAAATCAGAATTTCCAATCGAAAATAATGAGGATTTTGTTACAGGATTTGAGCGTGAAAGTTTAGCTTTGGGTGCCAGAGTTGTAACTAAATCGCAGATATCAATCATCATCAGCACCGCAAATGCGACTCTGATGATTCCATGACTAGGTTTAAATGTGATGAATTTGCATGACAGAAAAAAAGTAATTCCGGGTGCAATTTCCTTTACAAATGGGATGCAATTTGTATTCAAATTTCGGTCAATTGTTTCTTGTTCACATTTCTCTTATGTTCACACGATAATGTTGATGATGATTTACGGTGCGTTTTTGTCCTCTCAAAATTTATGGTGTAAGTAGAATAGGGGATGATTTTCAATTTTTGGTGGAATATTTTAGAAATTTGTACCTTTATTGTTGATAGTAAAATTATTCTGATGGAAAATGCCCAAGAATAGTTTCTACCAAAGTTGATGCAAGGACCTACAAAGTAAAGGCAAATTTGAATTTTACGACTAATCCAATGTGTAAAACAAAAAGACAGCTGCGCGATATCTCGGAGACGAAGGCGACACAGAGCAAGCTAGCTCAGCTAAAACTTGGCGACAAAACGAAAGAAATGAATCCTTATAGCGTACAGTTTTGATCATTTTTAAAAAGTGTATACATGGTGACGACTGCGTTACAATTGCGCGTGACCGACTTTGAAAACTTCAAGAAGGCAATACTTGGCGACACTCGACGAAGCCGACTTTGCGTCTCCATCTTTGCTCATTGGGAAGTAATCGCAAAATTCAACTCATTGGGTAAAATTGTAAAATATTCGCAAAAATCAATTCGAAGAGTTTACAAATTCGTTCGAATGAGCATTTCCAACACTCTGTTGTCGCAGTTCAGGCGATGATTAATTACTGTAGATGAAACTTGGATACAGGCATATTGCCTTTCAAAAACAAATATTTAATGACAGCTCGATGCTCGATTTTTTTGCATTTTCACAACGAATCACTCAAACAATTCTCAAAATAAAACTGTGGGTCCAAAATGCGTGCAATTTTGGTGAGTACATTTCAAAAGATGCGCAAACACATTCCCTTAGCTATTGTTGACGAGTGCTGCCACCTTCCTGTTAAAGACAGATACTTTTCAGACGACCCTCGTAAAAATCATAGACAATAATTTTTCCCCTGATTTATATCAACTTTTAGTATAACATAGAAAAATCATAGATTAATAATAAGATATGCCGTAGAAAATTAGACATTAATCATGAAAAAAGCGACATGGTGATCATATAACGCAGGTCTATGGATTTTAGTGTCTATAATGTAAACAAATAAAAAGACGTTTTAAAAAAGTGTTTCAGTGAAGGAACATTTTATGCGATCGTTGCGCTGATAGTGATATATTGGAAAATTCGCGCGATCGGGTAATCATTGAAAATTGAACCAGTTTTTCTTTTAAGATGCCTATCTTATTTTTAATCTACGGAAAAATATTTTAATTTTCTCTGCTCCGCCAACAGTTTTTATTGTAAACTATATTGTACAGAGAACAGAATATTTACAGTTTCCATGAAAAAAATCAATACCTACCGCTATGAAAACAATGTTTTCCTCTTCACAAATTTGGTGAAACAACAGTTTTATGCTGAGATGACGTACCAATTACCTAAGAAAAAAATAAGAGGCCCCCTTAAGGGCCCCGCACCCACCTCCACATCAACTTTGCAGGGAACAGTGAACAGTATTTACAGTTATGACAACAGCGAAAACAGCAACAAAGTCAGTACTGTTGTCAAAATAGGATTTTTTCAGTGCAGGTTTGTACTAGTACAAAAAATCAAATTCTTGTGAATATTTTAGGTAATTTTCGTTCAGTCATCATGAATTTTTAAGTTTCATACTATACTCTATTCTATAATAAAATAAGGCATTCTAGTACGTAGAAACACCGCGTATTTGTACCTCGAACAACATGTACAACACACAACACATCTCGATTAAAAATTCATATTGTATAAATCCACCTTCCCTAGGCTTGAAACATACTTTTCTCTACAAGTTATTTTTCTTCGAACATAAAAACTCGAGGAAAAAATAAGTATATATAAAAATAACATTAGCAAAATCTAATTTTCCGAATTTTATTTTCTTATTTTTTACTCCTTTTGCCCCATGATGATTCTCCTTTTTTTTGATGATTTTATTTCCTATTCCGTATTTTATTCACCTCTTTTAGGATAATTCTCTCAATATAATCGTAGGAAACCACAAAGTGGATTATGTAGCTTTTCTTTCATATTTATTGTATATTTTGTGATAAGAACTGGATTTAGACTTTGACAAAGATGATATGTGCAAATTTTGAAGAGGATCGGATAAGCATTTACAGAGTTATCCAAGAAAGTCTGGTAATTGGAAGCACTAGCAATGATCCCAAATTTAGCATAGGAACTGTTCTTGGGCACTCTCTAAAAGCTTTTATTCAAATTTTAGCTCATTCCGATCACTAGAAGAATTCTGGAAGTTCCTGGTGCAGGTTCCTGTGATTCCGATGTTCCAGGATCAAATTTTTGTAGAAACTGTTCTTGGATACATTTCAATCACTAGAGAGAGTTCTGGAACTCTGGAAGTGGCTGATAAGTTTGTTTCGGGGTCCCTAGATCCCATGGTTCTATTTGGCAAATTATGAATTTTCATTTTTTTAATAAAATCGAGTGATGTCATCAATTATCAGTACTTCTTCCCGCTAATGACAGTCCTAATTAGTGACGGTAGGAGCTGAGGCATAGAAAAAAACTATTGAAGTTAAAGTCATACAGCCGGATCGGCCTGGTTCTTTCATTTGAGCAACCTTTCCCTAGGAACCAATTTTTTTTGTAAATTTTACGGAATACACAAGCTTTTCTTTTCTATGTATACATATTACGAGACAAAGAAAGAAAAGCCAAAAAAGTAAAGCCTGATATAATTTTGATTCTTTTTGGAAAAGAGTTTTCGAAATATGTTTGCGTTTGCAATAAAATAAGGTATGGATGTAGAAAGTAAGTTAAAATTTCCTTTTATTTTATTTATATATTTTTGGAGCAGTAAATTTATCCATATACAAAAGAGGATTATAAAGACGAGATGGTTTTGTTTTTGTATGTTGACACTTTTTCATATGTCTTCGAGCAGACATGATTAAGTTTGTTTTGTCATGTATAAATTCACGTCTAACTTCAAGTCTCAACATACTCTACTCACTATATGTAAAAGAAGAAGGTTGGAAATAAAAACTTAATTGTAAAGTGGTTCTTAATATATTAAAACATTTTCACAAAATTATATTTTACACCCACCGCCACCGTCAAGCAAGATTCTCTCGAAAAGGGGGTGGGTGATTGGCGGTGGTGATTCAGATTAAACTTTTTGTCGATTTTGTAAAACAGCTCCTTATTATCAAAAAACCCCAAAAACAATATTTATTTATCTTTTGTATTATTAAGTTAAAATTGAAATTGAATTGAATTGTGATCGTGTTTTAGGTATTAATTTTTCCTTTTTTCCGTACAAAATGATTTTTGGATTCGATTCAGAAAAAGAAGAAAAACCAGAAGGACAGTATAACTTTTCTTCTTTATTTAAACTTTTTTTTATCTTAAACACTCAGAAAAATATGTCAGTAAAGGAAGTCTGTTGGTATGTTCCAACTGCAATAAAAAATCCGTGGACCCATTAATCATCCGACAAAAACCGGTTGATATTAAAACTCATCAACCATCAACTCATCAACGGCCAGTGAATCTACAGACGATTTTTTCTGAGTCTAGGAACTTTAAATTGAAGAAGATCTGATAATAATATATAATAATAAGGCCTATAGTACCCTATTGGGACCAGGCGGGTCCTCATATTTCAGAAAACTTTCTAGGTATTAGTGTACCAACAGCTTATAGTGGATGCCGAACCACCACAACTTTAATGGTTATGCTAATGAGTTACCAGTTCATTGAGCCCATCAAGTCATGTTCAGTTTTCTGACAAACTTGACATACACACATATACCACCACAATCATAGGTTATATATAATTGTAGATGGTAGTAGGTGTATGCATATTTCACAGGCTGACTGTTAGTATTGTGTTCTATTCATAGAAATATCGACAATTCAGATTTATCACAAATTGAGAATCAACAATCTAATTTAATAGAACTCAGCAGTTTCTACCGGGAGTCGATCCCAGAACCTAGTGGATGTGAGACTACTGTGCTAACTACTCAACCACCCGGTCGTCAAAGAGAAGATCTGATAAGCATCTAGATAATTATCCAAGAAACTGTGGTATTTGGAAGCACCCGATAACTCTGATAAATCTTCTTTCCAGAGCATCAGAGAATATCATCATCATAATCATTTGTGCCTTTTACTCCACAAGAACACTGTGAAATTTATTCTCAGAGAATTTTTACTGGTATATGGGGTTCTTATAATAGTCGATTCTGAATCACCGTACAGCAACTATAATGAGTAAGCTAACAAGTTACCTCATTGAGCAATCCTATATTTTTACAGAAAACCATATTGTCAGAGCTTCCACCTTGAAAATTCGCTCTTCATTGTAACCGGTTGAGTGGCATATCATTGGATTGTACTTCAGAAGGCCGAATATCATAAGGCCGACAAATCATAAAGCCGAACTGAAAGGGCTGAATTACTCAAAAGGCCGATAAAACAAAAGGCATAAAATTTGCCGAATGTTCAAAAAGCCGAATGATCAATTGGCTTCGGGGACCAATCAGCATTTTCGGCTAAATGTTAACATTCACAATAAAGAAATAAAATCTAATTCACTAGTTAAAAAAGGGTGCATTCACTAGGGGGCCTAAAATTAGGCTAAAAAATTAAAAAAAGCCTTACAGGAAACCTAATGGCTTCTTCACGTGTTCCTATCGGGTAGGAAAAAGTGAGCAAAGCTGTAAGAAACCCGTGTAGAAATCTTGACGAAATCATGAGAACTCCGTACATTATTCTAACTACCTAACGGCTTCCTCATGGCTAAAAATTAAACAATCTATGACTAAACCATGAGAATACGTCAGTAGCCCATGAAAATTCCATACATACTTTAACGTTCTAACGAAATCCTCACTTTTGCATTTTTGAAATTCATCATGGCTTCCTCATGCCTTCCTCACATGTAACCTTTTTAATACTAAAATTTGATTTTTGAAATGAATCCAATATTCTTCGAAAAAACCTGTAGTTTTTACTATATACTTGGTACTATTATGTACTTAATTTTTGCAATTATGCTTAAAATTATTAACATTCAATCATATCCATTAGGATGCCGTGAATATGCGTGTAGGAAGCCTGGAGGAAACCGTGGGATGGTCTCATGTCTTATTTTATCGTAGGGGGGGTGCATTCACTAGTTAAAAAGGTTGCATTCACTAGGGGGCCTAAAATTAGGCTAAATTATTAAAGGTGCATTCCCTAGGGGCCTAAAATTAGGTTGACTTCGTTTTTTAAATTGTGGATTTACTAGTTATTAAAACCAAAATTGCCCATAATATTGGTGGACTTTTTGAAGTACTTTGAGGAATCTTATATTTAAAAAAAATTATAATAAACGCACATCATTTGTACCGTCTAACTCAATTCGGCTTTTTGAAAAATCGGCTTTGTGATCATGGTGCTGTTTGAGAATTTTGGCCGTAGGAAAATTCGGCCTTAAGAATATTCGGCTAAAATTTTTCTGCCTTTTTTATTTTTGGCCTTATGAAAATTTCTGAAATCTGAATTTTATTGGTGACCGATTCAGTCATTTTCCAAGCCTCGAAAATATAAGAGTGTGGATAGCACAAGACCACAAAATAGTCGAATCTTAATGTTTTTTATATAAGGCCTGAGGCCTGATGTTCTTGAGCGCATAAATTATTTATTTTCGTGCTGTTATTTCAGCTTTTATTAATTTTATTTAAAAAATTAACCCCTAAAAATCTGTTGAGTAGAAAAGGATTACGTAAGAAAGAAATGTCTGCAAACTTTTGTTTACATTTCTCCGTCAATCATTGTTCAAATATAGATCAGAACCAACAACTTTTTAATTCATCCTACATCACTTTCACATATCTTTGGTCTGATATTTCAATTTGCACACACAAATGGAATGGAAAGTATAACGTAGGAAACCTCATAGTGTATTATAGCTTTTCTACTATATTTATAGAACTTTTTGTCATGTAAACTCGATTTTAAATTGAAAAAAATATCATATTTGCAAATTTTGAAGAAGTTTAGTTCAGTTCAGTTTCATAATTAAGAAGCGGCTAGTGGGAATTCTTGGTGCATAGGAGTGACCAGATCCCGAGGTCCTTGGATCAAATTTTGTTAGGAACTGTTTATACTCCAAATTTGAGGCCATTCCGATCATTAGAACTTGGGAGATTTTGTTACTCTTGGTGGAATGCCATATGGCCGAATCCCATTTGGCCGAACAGAAAAAAGTTATTTGGACATTTGACCGAATCACAAATAAATATTTGGGACATTTGGCGAAATAGGAAAAAAAAATATCTGGCGACATTTGGACGAAATAGAAAAAATTGCTTACAAAAAGGTCTTTGAAAAAGGGTGCATCATGTGGGATATTTAAATTATTGGCAAAATAACTTTCTTTAACTAAAATTCATAATCAATTTACGAAAAAAGGGTGCATTGTGTGCAATAATGTTAATTTTACTATATCCTAATTACCATGGCTGTTGAAAGATGGATCGATTGTTGCAGGACAATCTATAGTTCACCAACTTTGGATTGAGTTGAAGCTCTCAAATTCAGTGGGCTGAATAATATTGATACAATTATTCAGCCCATTGAATTTAAGGAGCTTGAAATCGAACCAAAGACGGTGAACTTGAAATTGTGCTGCAACCATCAATGTCCCTTTTAACAGCCATGGTAATCATGAAAAAATTCTCAGAAAAAAGGGTGCATTCCGTGGGGTTTTTTAACTATCGGTAAAAATAACTTTCATTTACTAAAACTCATAATCAATTTAAGATTGATTGTGCATTGTGTGCAGTCATATTAATTTTACTGTATGATAATCATTGAAAAAATCTTTAAAAAAGGGTGCATTATCCGGGGTTTTCTAATTAAAAATAAGTGATAAATTTCAGTTTATTTTTTGTTTCGGCCAAATGTTACAATTTTTTTTTTAATGATTCGGTCAAAGGTCCAAACTCGATAAAAAATCAGTTTTATGGACTTGGCCCCTTTTGGATCGGTCAAATGGACTTCTATCATATGGCTTTAGGTCATATGTCCCAACACCAACTTGAGATACCGAAAAGAGCTGGTGAGTTTGTATGGAAGCCCCCTGATTCCATGAAATGATTTGGCCCATTAACGAGTTTGACCTTACTTTTGCCGAGAAATGCCTCCATACCAAATTTAAGCTAAATCCGATAAGAATTACGTGAGTAATCGTGTTGACAGACATACACCCGTACATTCACAACAGACATACTGTTTTTTTTTGGTTCTTCCACGTTTTCGACCAAATGAAGCCAATTTCTCCGAGGGAGCACCATTTTTTAAATTTAATTGAACATATAAGCTTTTTTTTAAGATAGTATAAATACAAGAAAAGCTAAAAGGTACCTGTATCCTCTTTTCCGTAATGTACATCCTGAATAAATATAAATGTGTGATGAGAAGCAAATTTTAATAAACCCATAATTGAAAACAATCTAATAAAAACTAATTTAATACCGAACCGATCCCTTAATGTGTAAAAGGGGTGCCCCCTTCTAAAAATATAAAATCTAACTGCAAAATCTAATGCTCCCATCAAAATTTGTAAATGTGTTTACATTCATGTTACAAAGGTTAAATTCAATCACTCATCTGTGTGTTTATAGGGTTTATACACACAGATTATTTATTACTTTACTCGAAAAAGAGCATCCATTCTTTCCTCGATTTTCTATTCAACACTTAACATTCTGAACATATGCTCCAACCTGCGCTGCGCCTGCTGCTCCAAATTTCCATCCTCTCGGCTAATTTGTTTGATCTTGATGTGATGTAATGTGAATGAAATATGTATTTACGATAGATACGAGGACGACATCAGGGGATTGTGTATATATTGATGTTGGTTGGCTCGTTGGAGATAAAAGTTATGGGAAATATAGGAAGAGGAGAAAACTTAATTTCCATCATGTCCATAATTTAATTATTTCCCATTGAATACCTCTTTAATCGCGGTGGTGGCACAATTTCTCTTCTATGTATTTTTTTTTCGTGTACTTTTATCATTTTGTTTCAAATAATTATACATTTTCTACATTTTACTTTATGTATAATGTGGTTTTGCTAACCACAACAGCATACAGTTGAAAGAGCGATATTTTGGGTTGTTTCGAGATATACGATTGAAATACTGTAAAAGATACAATCTTTGGCATTGGTCTCCTGTTGTATAGGATGCTCCGTCGTTTGGTATCAAAAAGAAATTCGGAGCTTCAGTATGCTGTACTGCACAGTACTGTTAATAGTATCATAGACATGAGCGTAATTTCCAAAATCATTTAAATGTCCTGACAGCCCAAGCTAAAGAATGCTGCGGCTCTTAATAAATCCAAATAGTTAGAATCTTTAAAGAGCTGAATCAGTTCAAAAAAGGGCCCTATAATAATAAAATTAATAACAAGGCCTATAGTACCCTATTAGGACCAGACGAGTCGTCATATTTCAGAGAACTTTCTAGGTATTGATGAACCTACAGTTTATAGTTGATTCCGAACTACCAGAACTAACAGTCGTGCTCAATTTTTGCTACTAGGAAACTGACTAACCTCTTCGACATGAACGCCATTCGAACGCCTTCTATCCCATACTTCAGTTTTTGCAGCAAGTATATTTTTGATAGCCTGGCTCTGATGATACATGTCGGAAATTACCTTGTTCACTTCACCCTATTATTCATTAATAATAACGCAAACAAACCAATCTACAATCTCGACAACAATGAAAAAACAAAAAAGTTAATTAAATCGTCACGGGTTGGTTTTGAACCCGTACCCTTATGGTTGGTAGGCAGAAGCTCTACCGATCAAGTCACAAGGGCAGTCAAAAAGGGGCTCTAGCTGTTAATTTCTGATGTCTACCTCAATTTCTTCGAATAAGATGGTCTCGCTCGAACGATTTTTAAAATCGGATGTATCGGCCGCTGACCACGTATAATGAAGGGGCCCATGCGGACCGACCACACTAAACTTTTTTGCTTGAATTTTCAGCAGGTGACTGGCCCAGATAAGAAATTTCCTGAGGTTCAGGTCATCGATGTAAAAATCAGATGATTTGAAAGGAAAATTCCTACCCGAACCAATCAGCTGATGAATCTTTGGGTCGTTTGACCTGATCTAGTTCATTATTTAAAGTGAACTCGATCCAGATGCAGACCACATCAAACGCGGTGCTGTGCTCTGTCAAGTCAGATTTGGGTGAACAAAACTATGAAGATGGTGGCATTATAGCACCCACTAGGGGTCGAACGAGATAAAGAAACACTATTGACCAGCTGTGTCTCGCTAGAGACTATAGGTCTTATAAATGAAGCGTCCGATCGAAAGAAGGTGTGGATAGGTCACCGGAATTTAGGGATGGGAATCGATGAAGGTCAGTATAATCAATTTTCTTCAAATATTGATATTTTTAAGGTATGGTCTAGACTAAGAATCCGTTGAGCGATTATCAAAATATTGAATCACGCGCCGGCGCCTACCCTACAACTTATAGGTGGTTTGGTTGGCAAATCATTATCTTATTGAGCAAAAACTAGCAGTTTTACATCAGAACATGCTAGATATGATTGAAAACTATAAACGGCGTCATGGTCTTACATTCGACCCTTGTTTCTGAACAAAAAGTTGGTCAAATTTTGAATAAGCCACCGTTCTTTAGTGTGATTTATGCAACCGCTCATTTTTCACAGATTGCACAAAATTTGACCAACTTTTTGTTCAGAAGCAAGGGTTGCACGTATGACGCCGTTTGTAGTTTTTAATAATAATAATATAATAATAAGGCCTATAGGTANTGCACGTATGACGCCGTTTGTAGTTTTTAATAATAATAATATAATAATAAGG
>JXPH01014123.1:8812-23282 GCA_001014845.1 Mochlonyx cinctipes
GGAATGAGCTCAAATTTAGAATATAAGCTTATGGCAAGTACCCAAGAAAAGTTCCATCCCATGCTGGATTTAGATACGATTATCCGCATTCCTGGTGCTTCCAATTATCAGACTTTCTCTGATAACTCTGTAATTACTTATTCGTTCCTCTTTAAAATTTGCACATATCATCTTTGTCGAAGTATAAATACAGTTTCTGTCACAAAGTATAGAATAAATATGATGAAAAACTACAAAATCCACCTTGTGGTTTCCTACGTTTTAATTTGTAAGGACATTTAGGATTTAATCTGCCATTTACATGAATTTTACCATCATTTTTGATGTTTTCGCAAGGCCATCTTCTTTGCTTACATACTTTCTTAAGGGCTTATGGTACCCAGATGGGACACAGCCAATCAATAGTCCTATTCCATCCCATTCGGTCCCTTGCGATTGCTATTGCGTCACTCCATTCATCGTTGCGTACACCCAACTCTGACTTGACGGAACGGTGTCAAGTTTGGCATGGTATGTCTCTGGATCTGGTTCCTTTTCAAGGACAGTACTCCAAAGCTTCTTTTGCTACTGAACCAGGTTCTGTGGGCCACTTTGTAGCACGTGGCCAATCCATCCAAATTTAAATCGCCTGATTTCTATCTCCACACTGGTCATACCACATTGCTGCCATAATTCGATGTTAATAATCGTTCTCGAGGCCATCTTATCCGAAGAATTTGCCAGAGACAGCGATTGACAAATGTCTGAATTTTATTGGTGCTGATTCAGTCACTTTTCATGTCTCGAACGCGTACAGCAGTGAGAATAATACAAGACTTCGAAATAGTCAAAGCTTGATGTTTTTTGATATAAAGCCTGAGCGTCAGATGTTTTTTAGCGCATAAAATCTTCCTCTCGCAGTGTTGATGTGGATTTCATTTCATTAGCGTGTAAATTTCTCGACGCATCCGACGATTTTACCGTCAATCTCAAAATCGGCAGCACAAGTTTTGTTTACAGCGAGGTAATTTGTCTTTTCGACGTTGATCTTCATGCCAACCTTGTTTCTTTCATGGAAAGGTTTATAATTTTGCCTTCCATATCTTTCTTTTTATGAGAAAGCATAACCAAGTCAAGAACGAAGTCCGAATGTTCTAGTCTAGCTCTGGATTGCTTGCATTGTTATTAAAAACTTTGTATTTTATTTTGATGAACCATTTTAAATTTTCTACTCCACCATCTTGGATTTTCTGATCTATCATTTTGGTAGTGGAATTTTTGCACACCTCTGGTAAAATCGCTACTTGTTGTCATAGTGTAAGACGAATGCCAGGTGGCACTAGTTGCTCAAAATCAATATTAAATTTATTTATTTGCAAACTTTCAGATTTGTTGAACATAACATCTCTGATTTTATCATCCACCAACTTCGATTATTTCCCCCGCTTTCCTCAAGGTGTCTATAAAATATGAAACACCATTGGACATATGCACTTAAGTTTTAATGACTCTTTGGAAAGGATAAATGTACCTATGTCTATATGTTTTCTTAGGGCCCGAAGCTCGTTTCCCGGACTGGTACATTTCCTTGAATATCGTTTCCCCGAATAGTTTTTCCAGAATTTTCACTTCTTTAGAAATGATTAAAAAATTTATTCAAATCTTCTATGGCAAATCATCTGTTCCTTCAAATGGGCTTCGGGGAAACGCACCATTCGGAAAACGAGCTTCGAGCAAAGGTACCATTTGCGGAACTTGTTCGGGGAACCGTGTCGGGGAATCAAGATTCAGGGAACCGAGCTAGGTTTATCATTTTAAGGAATTTTATTTATTCAGGGGCGTGCCCCTGAAAGACTTTGTATCAATTTTTATCCTAGTTGTTTTTTGAAATCTTTCCTTTTTATTTTGATCCACAGGGACGATTTATATATTATTTTTACCAAAACATTTTAAAATAAATCTGATTCGTTACTATATCCTGGACTTTAACTTTTCTAGTTTGGGAGGATGCTGGACAGGGAAGTAGAGCCAACTCACGCATTATTCGAATCCAATTGGTTCAAGTAGTTTTTTACGAACTGGTAACTCATTAGCATAACCATTAAAGTTGTGGTGGGTTGGAATCCACTATAAGCTGTAGGTCCACTAATACCTAGAAAGTTCTCTGAAATACGAGGACTCACCTGGTCCCAATAGGGTACTATCGGCCTTATTATTATTATTATTAGTTTTTTATCAACTATCAAACATTTGCATGAGAGCTCAAAGAAGACACAAAATTGGTACAATAATTAATGTCAGTGACCAAAATATCAGCTATTTTTAACGCTTTTTTTTATTTCATCCTCTAATGCGTTTTGATCACATCTCGCATCTAGAGTCCAGCTTGCTGGGGTGCTCTTTTGAAAAGTTGTTCAAGTACAGAATAGCTTACAGTGTCTTCAAGGTACTGCATGGTATGACTTCAAGCTATGAACAACTTCTTTGGTTGAGGGTCCTTCTTGAGAACTGGAATTCTTCTAATGGCACAATTTAGAACGGAGGGCCTTAAGAACTCCTTTAGGATAGAAGGTGTTAGAGTTTGGAACTCCTTACCAGTTCAAATCACTGAATTGGAGAGGATTTCGGCTTTTAAAACTTCGGCATTTGAATTCTTCAAAACCACCTAGTCAACCAAATGTTTTATTTTATATATTTTAACTGTTTTATCTAAATTTAGACATGTCCTTTTGTCATTTAGTAATCTTCTGCCTTGACGTTTGCTACAATCTCGGATTATTCGCTTTACGATATCACGCCATCTTCGAAAATTTCTTTTATAAAGCGGAGCGTCCACCCTTGTCCAAAAGTATTTATGGACATTTCTTGCGCGCCATAATACTCAAATGTAAAATTTTTAAATCGAAAAATTACAAACACCTCACACCGTCCATTAGTTCCCATTTAGGCACTAAATAAAATCAATATCCGCCATTAAAGAAATTAAACCAGCTCTTCCCACCAACTTTTTAATGGATTCCGCTGTTTTTTCACATAAATTGCAAGATCAAAAACCAATGAAACGAAACGAAATAATTAAAAATCTTAAAAACCCGAGCAACAAGATTTATTGAAGATCTTAATCAAGTTCTTAAAAGGAATTGGTCGTGTATGCTTCTTATAATTAATGTGCCTTAAGAAGCAATATTTCTTGTTGAAAAAAAAAACTTGAAAGCTGTTTCTGTAATGGCGGAAAACATACATCTATTCAAATAAAAAAAAATAATAAGAAATAAGACAAGAGATTCCTTTAAAAAAATAAATTTATAAAATTTTCATTTTTTTAACAGGGGTGCTATTAAAATAATAAATCTACCCAGATAGAATAAGAAAAAATAGAAAGAAAAAAACATTATTAAGATGTACATTGGTTACGTGCTCAGTATATAAGAAACTTTTATCTCGAATGGGGATGCTGTAAGTATCACGGTGCAAGAGGGTTTCGTTATTGATCGGGAATATGAATGTAAATTTGCGATTTTGAGAAGGGTTTCATTTTAAGAAATGATATTTTGAACTATGGGAGATAAAAACTATCGGTGAGCCATCTCTACAGGTTTGGAAACAGATAAAAGTCGCAGGAGACCAGGTCTGGCGAATATGGTGACTGAAGAACAAGTTCAAATTCGATCTCATGCAATTTTGGTTGTGCAACTAACGATGAATGAGCTAAACAGGTGCATTGTCGTGATAATAGAAGATTTTTTTCTTCTTCAAATGCGGCCGTTTTTATGTGATTTTAAACGATCCAATAATGCTGAATAATGGTTTTACCTTTTTTAAAATAGACGATAACTATTATTCCTCGTGTATCCCAAAATACGAAGGCGATAACCGGTCCATTGTTGGGTTTTTAGACGCTTCGGAGCACTTTAACCTGGAAAAACCTATTGTTTTGATTGTTGCATGAACTCTGGTGTCTAGAAATGGATCCATGTTTCAGCCATGGTTATGAATCGGTACGAAAGCTTCTTTGCATTTCGCGTAAATATAGCCAAATTCTGCTGGAAAGTCGTACACGAATTCGTTTTTTGTCCCCAGTGCAGTGAGCAAATGTGGCACCCATCGCGCTAATCATCAATATCATGCATATGATATTGAACACACTGCCATACGACATCTTTGTGGGTCTCAACTAGCTTCTTCAATTTCACTTTAGGGTCGTTCAATATAATATCATGGAATTTTTTGACGTTTTCTGGTGTACTGACCACATTTGGTTGTCCAGATCGTTGCGCATCACTTGTGCTTGGTGCTTGTAACGAAAGTCAGAAAACCGGTTATCGTTTTCTTGCGTAAATAATAGTGTTTAATCAGAACGTTTATCCATTTTTAAAGAACCAGGCCGATACTATTTCATGATTTTAACTTCAGTAGTTTTTTTCTATGCCTCCGTTCCTATAACGTCGCTTCGGTTAGTAAGGGGAGCCATTAGGGGGAACATACTCATTATTGATGTCGTTACTCAGTTTTAATATAAAAATTAATCATTTTTGATCTAAAAATGTCGACTTTGTATAAGAGGCCGCAGAAGCCTTTGTTGGATTGGGCTGAATAATAACAGGCATAAAATGGGTACTTATTAACAATCTTGTATGTGTGTGATTGATATCGTTTTCATCGATAAAATGGCGAACTTTTGTATAGAGCCCACAGAAGCCTTTGTCAGGGAAAGTACAGGTATATTAATTAAGTTCCGGTTCGTAATGATTGCTATAATTATGCCCAATTTAGGAAAATATTTTTAATTTCATTCTTCGTCACATTTGGTCACCTCCTCATATAATCCATTATTAGTATCTAGACGAGGATTATACCGACAGTCCTAACTATCCTCATCCGGGTTCTGTGAACAGATAATTGTGGAAATTAAATTTTCAGTTGTTTTCACCAAAATCCAAGCAAAAGTCTACCTGCTATTAATTTTAGATCGAACTTCGATCTAATAATTTTAGTTCGATTTTCAAACTTTGCCTGAAGGACCAGCTGGCCACTTTTTCGAAGACGATTTATTTTAGTTCACCAAAACCCAGTTCACCAATACCCATCTATTTTGTTTAGTTCTTTTAACTATTTATTTTGGGTTTTTTCCCTAAAAAATAAGTTCGCATTCAAGAACTATTTTGATAGTTCATCGAACTTAAAAATATCGTTTCTGAAATTATCTGTGTATGACCAAACTTATAGCCCTGATGCTACAAGCCCAAAACCGTCAATCTCATTCTCTCATTTTGCACTCACTTGAAATATACGACAGTCGTGCCGAGAAACATCAACACACAAAGCGGCTACCTAACGCACTGACCCATATGGGCGTGCTTATTTAAATATTGAATTTAAATTAAATTAGTGAACTATTACACTTTTTAAATTTTCCTTTCGTCCGGAAATTTGCAATCTTCAGTATTGGCACAATAGTTGCCAGTCCGCAGTTATGGGAAATTGACTGACTTTTTTTTATAGTGCAATCTATTTTAGTTCATTTGCAATGCTATTTTGTTATAACTCCACCAGAAACTTGGTTTGTTTATTAAAAACTGAATTCAAAAAATTTCTCAGCACCATTTCGTCCTTAATCCAAACTTCTAATTCAACTCCATGATAAGACAACAGGATCAATTTTTTCCTTTTGAAGGCTCCCATCAGTAACTTCCCAACACCCATGGGTTGCTTTTTTTGATAAATGTTTATAGTTTCACAACAGCGCAAAGTTTGCTTTTATATACATTTCGCATATACCGAAATTGAACTCAACCTTATTTCTCGCTGGCTGAAAGATTTATCACTTTAATAGCCTTTTATATATCTTTTTATGTGTACAGTACATATAAGAAACATTTTAATGGGAAAAGATTCCGAGAGGCATGTTGTCATGTTGGAAAAAGGAGCATACACAACTACACACGCAACGTCACATATATGCGAGGATTTTTCTTAAATTTTAAGGGTTGTTTCCAATATACACGTCATCTTAAGCAATAAATCACATGCTCAGGCAAAATCGCAGATGTGCCGTTAAAATAGATTGGGAATGTGTAATGAGAAAATAATTGGATAAGAATTGCGATTCTGAACATAAATATTCAGATCGTGCTTCGTTTCATCTTCTTATCGGATATCAAGGAAGGGGTTGGGAGATAAAAGAAACATTCCACCATTTTGAATTTAGATACAATAAAAAAGCGAGTACTGATAAAAATTCAAATCACATGTTCTTAAGTGCACCGCAAATCATCCGTCCCTCAATTTTGAAATGGGGACTTAATAAAATTGTTATCATGATAAATTATGGATTAATTTAAAAAACAAAATTTGTGCACGTATTTGTAGAGTCAAAACTAAATTATTGGACCTCATATAGGACCCGAGGCATCAGAGACCAATAAATCTTTTGGAATAGATAAAGAGATATTTTTTCGAAGAGCAATTAAACCGAGAAGAGCGCAGAGTTTTTGGGTTTCGTTGTTGGAGTCGAGGCAAAACGATTTATTTTTATTATTATTACTTGTTCGAATAAGTTTTATTTATTGTTAATTAAGTCAAAATAATAAAAAAATGTTATTAAGACACTGCTATTTTGAAATTTTTTCTCTTATGAAAACACATTAAAAATGGACTATAAATTTTAGTTGTGGGAATCAAGGTCGAGCACTTTGGACGGTGGCGTAAAATGTAAACTTTAAAGTTGGCTTCTTTTAGTGCAACTTAAGACAACTCAAAACCCTCATTCAAAATGATCCTTTAAATCTACTTGAAAGAGTAGACTGCTTTGAGTCAAGATGCTGCTCAAAAATCTGGTGAGTAAGTTGACATATTTTCAGACAATATTTGTGAGGGTCCTGAATTCGAGCTTCTATATAACAAGTTTGAGATCAAACAAATAATTTTTTTAACTAAAAACCTGCTTAATCCAGTTATTTTTCTACTTGATCCTTATCATTTAATTAATTTCATTAAAAGTTTCAGCCTGTGAGAGCGGAAACCTGTGTAAACCGGTAAAACTTTACAGCTGTTTTCAATCTGAGTTACTTAAATAAATTATTTTGTTAAGGCCATATTCGGATCTTTAACACAATATGCAAAAGTTTGTGGAATAGGGATGGACAAACTGTATAGTTTAAATTGCTAAGTATAGGTGGCAACGCTGCAGGAAATATCTTTTATATAAGAACCCTTATATTTATTATGCACTAAAGACATCTAGATTAAAGTGATAGGAAGTAAAATTATAATGGAATTAAATTAAGTAGTGACGTCATGCGGGAAAAATGTTCAAATCTGTTTCCATTGCCCTATTGGGCAATTAAAACAGAAACTTGCAAGTTCCCGTCCTTTTTGATGCTGGCTCTTGTAGGTTTACTTCACTCTGTATGCTAGCTTTTTGAGCCATCGACTGAAATCGAAATTATAACAAAAAGGCTCTCAAAATTGTGAGCGGATAAAAATAAATTTTGAGCGGCTGAAAAATAAATTTTGAGCGGCTGAAAAATAAATTTGAGCATCCAAAATTAAGAGATGAGATGACAATAACATATGAGTGGTCAAAAAATGAATCCTGAGTTCTCTCGTAATCACCAGCAATGTCCAGACTATGCCTACCACGGTGGTGTGGACATTGCTGGCTTGATTATGCGATAAAACTGAGGCAAATGACAAAAGAATACCGTGATGGTGGTAATTTATAGCTGCTCAAATTTAATTTTCCACTGCTCAAAATTTAATTTTCGGCCGCTTAAATTTAATTTCGACCTCTCAAAATTTATTTTAAGGCCTCTGAAAATAATTTTTTAAGTTTTAGCCAACCAAAAGCAATAAAATAATTAATTAAACTTCCATTCCGATTTTGAGCTTAATCGGACTATGGACCACGGAATTGTAGTTTGAAAACTGATAAATTCAGTTACTTTTGCACTGGAGCCGATAGTAGCCTTTGACCAATTGGGCTGCAAATTTTTCAGACTGATTAATAAATTAAAATAAACTCATGTGCAATTTTCAGTTTCAACTAGCGATTTAAACTGAAGATATCGTTAAGACCCTTCAATTTTCAAAGGATACGCATGCTCCCAGCTCTATATCTGCAGAACCATATGAATGATTGGGCTAAAATTTCAGAAAATATTTATAAATTACACAACCACTCTCATTTTACATTAGAATCGGCTAACATGCAAAAATTTGGGCAGCATAAAACTGAAAATTATGTGAATTGTTACACTTTGAAGGCCCGTAGCAAGTGGACAATAAATTTAATACACAAAAATAAGAAGGCAAATTATTTTTTAATAGATTTTAAATATTTGAGATGATTGATAACAGGTATTTAAAAACAGTAGATCAGCATAATTTTTGAAAAATAGTATGAGGTCGGTCATTCTATAGGGCCACCCTAATATCTAGGCTTGTGAGTTTTTAAAGAAGGCTTTTACTAGGGCAAAAGAGAAAAAAGTGACAGTTTGACTTCACAATATGGTGATTGAAAATAACAAACGGCATCTTACATTAAACCCTTCAATTCAAAACTGTAAAAAAAGACAAATATGGCACCTCAGCTTGACATCCTTTTCATGGATAGACTTGACATAATCCTAATTGAGTTTTGAGCAATTATATTGATGATTACTCTTGGTGTGACAGCAAGTTTAGGCTTAATTTTCATTCAACTCAATGTACCCAAAACAAACGCTGGAAGCTAACTAATCGTAAAATTATGAACTAACTCTCTAATTCTCCATCACCCATTAAGAGGGCATATTTTCCTGCATAACTATTATTACCAGCAATAAAAATTCTTTTCGGCTAATCTTTACCGAACAGAGAGTCACGATGTTTATTTATAGCCAGCAGTCTTTCATTTTGTCTAATGGCTGAAAATAGTAAGAGACAATAAATTTTCTGTTAAATAAATAACAAGAAAAGAAGAAAAAATAAAACTTTTTTAATATTACATATATGTTGGAAATATCCAGAAAAAAAAACTAATAGACAAGGTAAAATAATAACAGCAGATACCTTTATTGTTTATTTATGACTTCATTAATGTTTTTTATTTTCAATACAATAAATACGAGATTATGTGCAATAAATTCACGACAAGATAGGTTAATTACTGCAATATTTTAATTTCTCCATTTGAGAGAATTAAAAACCAAACCAAAATGCTTGGCAGAGGGAAAATTTACAAACGTAGATGGAGGAAAAAGCAACTTTATTTTTAAACTGTGAATATTTTTTGATTTTAAAAATCGTATTGCAATCGTGCGTATTCTTAATAACGAGATAATGTTATGGAATTTCTGCAGCAACGTTTTTTAGTTTCCAAAAATAAATTTGCAGAGCTTTATTCATTCATCCACAGATAATTTCCGAAATGATATTTTTTAAAACCTGAAAAAATATTTAAAAGAAATAAAAAATTGTTTGACTAAATAAATCATCTTTGAAAATATGGCCAGCCACGTGCCCTGAACCTGCTGGCAAAGATTGTAAATCGAACTAAGAATATTAGGTCGACGTCCGAACTAAAATAAAAAGTGGGTAGACTTTTTCATGGAAAAAAGCTAAAATAAATAGTTAAAAGAACTTAAAAAATAGGTTGGCTATGTGAACTAAAATAAATCGGTTATGAAAAAGTCGTCAGTTGCGTACGCTGAACCTTCTGGCAAAGTTTTGGCCTTAGAATAATAATTCGAAGACTTTTGCCTGGATTTCGGTGTAAGGAACCAAAATTTTAATTTCTGTGTACATAGCACGGTATCAAATGAAAAGTAATTTGGTGTAGAATAAGACTGCATTACATATTACCAAGATTTTAATGATTTTCTTGTCCTAATCATTCCAGAAATGTCCTACTCATCCTAAATTGTCCTACACAGTAAAAAAAATAAAGGCAAATTTACCTGTATATCGGTTGTAATTCTGGATACACCGATTTACAGGTAAATTTACCTTTACATTTATATGGAGAAATAGTCTATATTTAGGCGGAGTAATTACTTTACACTTACTTAAAGGCAATTTTAGCTGTAAATCGGAGTGAATTTAGATTCATTTTTACTGTGTAACTTTCACAGGAACACTGACAAATTATTAATTTTTTAAATTTAGATCACGCATTTCAAATAAAATTCACTGCTTTGATTTATTCTTATGTATGTTCTTTTATCTAAAAAGAGGAGTTAAAAGATCTAAAATAATTAGATCATTGAATTGATGTATTTAACAATGATTTTTTTATCTAATAAAAAAAGACAAAATATTCTATAATTTTGTGCAAATTCACCATTTTTAATATCCGATCTCGTTAAAATAGTAGGCACGGTTTTACGCGTATTTTGAACAATTTATCTATTATTTAGATTGCTCGTTGTGCTGATATATAGTTAAAAAAAAGTTTGAAAAATAGTTTGGCTATTTGAACTAAAATAAGTTGATTTTGAAAAAGGTGTCACTTGGGTGCCCTGACCCTCCTACAAAAGTTTGAAACTAACAATAATAGTTCGAAGCTCGAACTAAAATTAATAGTGGTTGGACTTCTGCCTGCTTTTTGGTGAAAGGAAAAAAAGTTTGGAATGTTTTCTACAGATACAATCAATGTTTTCTACATATACATTCAACACCACATGGACCAGGAATTTTGCTGCTTCTTTTTCTGTGTCAACATTTTGAAGCTAAATATATCTTTTAAAGTTAACTTTGGACCGGAATTTAGGGGTTTGACGGTTAATTCGAGTCCCAGTAATACAGGTAGACCATCTTCAAGGAAATTCCCTAATGATAGCTCATTCTAGTCCCCAGTGCATTTTTTTAAGACCATACATCTGATCTTCAAAAAGTAAGGTCCTGCTCGTTTCTTAAGATGTATTCAACAAACTGAATCCTTGATTACAAAAAATTTGCTGACGAACCGGGAACTATGAATCAACGAAGACCTAAACACTAGTTTTGACCATTTTGACCATGCTCCCACATCCGACCACTTTGAGACGCTCTTTATTTGTGTTCAGCATTCAAAAAACCCTTAGAATCAAATTTTAAATGCCTAGCCCCATATTCAAATCTAATTTGCTTATAAGGATATTTCAGGAATGACCAGAATAAGAAAATTATTAAAATCGTAAAAAAATGAAATCTTATTCTACACCAAATCCATTTGAAATATATGGTTCTGAGAAGTAATATTTTGAGCCGATTTATGGCCTAGAGTACATTTCAATAATTAAAAGGGCCAGAAAATTGTTAAACTTTTCGAATTAAACATTGGAATCATAGTCGGCATAGAATTACTTTTCATTTGATACCATGTAAGCCGTAACTCTAATGATTTTTTGTATTTTTTGTCCACTAAGAACTAACGGAGAGGCCTTATATGGGACCTGTGTACAAAAAAACCAAACTTATAGCTCAATTTTGTTCGGCCTGACGTATGAACGTAGACTAGAACTTAAAACAAATAATTAATTTGGAACCTTGAGAACCTCTGAGGAAAATTGAATTTTATTTTGGAAAATCAATCATTGAGAAGGAAAAAAAGGTTCTAATTTTCCATCATGGATATGGAATTTTAAGAGAACATCCCAAACATTGTTTTGAGTTCTTAATCACAAAAATCGAACGATAAATCTAAAATTTATTAACATCAGACAAAACTACGACCCCACTCGCTCTCTTGAAGGTTGAATATCTCGATATTAATCAATGTCCAAGGTCTTGACTATTACAGATTTTGTATGCAAATATCCCAAATCACAAAGCCCGTAAACTTAGAGAGCTGAAATTTTGCATGGTGATTATTGGAATCATTATGGAGGTATGCTTTTAAATCTCTATCAAAATCCTTCATACACAACTACTCCAGCCTATTCAACAGTATCGAGCTATAGGTATATGGTCAGAGATTATGAGCATGAATCTGCATTATTAAAAAAAATATCCCAAGATTCGGGAAAAGACCTGATTTTTCATCTGCTGAGTGTTCGAAGCTGATTTCTCCCGCATTTCAGGTTATTTTTACCGACTATCGGGAAAAATACCCGAAATTCTAGTAAAATCGACCCTAATAATCAGCAGACGAAAAATCGGGTTTTTTTCCCGAATCTCGGGATATTTTTTTAATGAGGGCGTACTTTTAATATAATAATTTTAAAAAAGCTTTTTATTCATCTTTCCACATCCATATGGATAGAAAACAAAAATATAGGTTTTGTTTAGTAAAAAAAATTGTTTCCTCGCGTAAAGTTGCTCCAAATGATCTGAAACATGAAAAGAAAACAAAAAAAGGTCTGTGTGTGTATCTGCCTGTCGTCGTCGTCGTCATCGTCGTTGTCGTGTGTCTGTGTCCTCGATATATCACGTAATTTTCTACCGATTGGGCTGGAATTTTGTGTGGAGACCGAACTCCTGAACTCTCACTCCCAAAGCTAATGCTCTAACGATCTGCCATATGATCATCGGCTACAAAATGAACACTTTTAAATTCCCGAATTTTGGGAGATTTTCATTTTCGGCATATTTGCATTAAAAATTACCAAGTCGTAAGCCGAAACTCGAGACATTGATTTATAATTCACGAAGCATGTCAGGATTTTTAAACATGGGAACCAAATATCCCTAATAAGGCTAATCGAGTTCAAATTGACCCAAATAAAGTTTCCGTTTTCAAGTGTCTTCAGAATTGTAATTTTTTTTAGCTTATCCCACAATTTACGACTTCAAAATTATTTAAAAAAAGCATTCTAAAAATATATTCCTAATATTATTATGTCTAACCACTCAATTACAATACTCTCCACATAAAATGCTCCCTTTCTCATTTTCAAAGTATGTTAAGGTGACCAGATAAACAAAATTTATTACGATTTTTAATGTACTTTTATCGGCATCATTAAGATTGCTTTTTTATCTAATTAAAATATTATGGTCGGACTTTGAGGAAAACCTTTCAAAATGGTCGGCTGATAACGAAAACAGAGCGTTATTTATTGGGAACAAATGGATTGTCACACCTTCACGACGGCACCACAGCCATGTTAATGTTTGAACAGTTCTAAAACTGAAAACACAATAAAAATAAATTCAAATTTGAAACCCCATACATTTGTGGCTGTATTTGCTGAATGGCATAAACAAAGCTCCCCAAGCCAAGCTCTCTGGAAACCAGTTTTCAAAATTTATATTTGTTTGATGATATAAATATATTCACACACACACGGACTGGATGTGGATGGAGAAGAGAGAGCAGCAAAAAATTTTTTATAAAATGAATTCGTTTGAGTCGTAAATTTTTATTCTAGTATAGGTTAGATGGCGTTAAAGGTTAATTTAGTGGAAGTAATGGAAATGGATTTTATGGCATGGAAATATTAATGGATTACGTATTTGCTTTAGATTTGCAATCATTAAATTCGGAATTAATCGACAGAGTTCTATAGAAAAAGAATTCACTTGATGTAATATCCTGAATGGAAATGAAAGTTCAATTAGGTTTGGGTGAAATGGCGTTAACACTTTATATTCACCCTAAAAGAAAATTACCTTTTTGCGTGTTTTTTATGCATAAAATTGGCATTTTCTTCCTTTCATTAAGTTTATTTCAACATTTCATCGTTTTATTGTGGGATTCAGTTGTTTGGCCAATTTTTTTTTCATCCTTTTAATCCATTTGTCTTTCAATTCAAAACTGGACTAAATGAGTAGCGCACTTGCGGATTAAAGAACTAGAGGACTAGTAGTCTCTAGTGCTCAGAAAGGCTAGGAGGCTAAGGAGGGCAAGATTGCTGGAACACAAGTACTACACTGAAAATCTGAAGCTCTGAAAATCGTTTCTTCGAACCCCTAAAAAAAGTTCAGCGGTGCATGGAACGCCCAAATTGAATTCGCTGAACCCTAAATTAGTGTTAGTTTGATTTTTTCGGAGTTCAACGAACTTCAAAAACGTGTTCAACTGAATCCTAAATAAAATAAGAAGGTTCAATCGAAATTTTGACTTTGAACCCTAAACGGGTTCTCTGAATTCTTCGATGAACTCTAAAAAAAGATCAAATGAAGTCTTTTTAGCTAATTTGAACTCTAATTAAGGGTTCAACGAACTCAAATAGGGGGTTACATCGTTGAAATTGTTTAGGGTTCAACGAACAATTTTTTAGAGTTCCCTGGATATTCAGTGTACAACTAGAATAAAAACTAACTGTATAACTAGATAAATGACTAGAAAATTGAAGGACTACAGGACTAATGGAATAGAAAAATACAATGCTAGGACTATAGAACGAGAGAGATAGTAAATTGAGGGCCAGCTCCCTAAAGTGTATGACCTTAGAAGACTAAAAAACTAACGGGCTAGAGAGCTAAATGCATATCCGTAGAAGGAACTTTTAGAAAATTTCAGAATTTCAGTATTAGCCAAGTCGCTGGAAGAGTCTTGACGCTTTGACAATTTCTAGCCGTTGATCAG
>JXPH01014164.1:3739-15764 GCA_001014845.1 Mochlonyx cinctipes
CGGGGTTTTCCGATATGCAGACACTTCCCGCCAACCCTGTATAAAACATTTGGTTCACTTGATGGTTTTGAAGAACTCAAATGCCCAAGTTTTAAAAGCCGAAATCCTCTCCAANAACGCCCTCTATCCTAATGGAATTCCCAAAGCCCTTCGTTCTACCCATAAGAAAAAACAGCGTACTGATAGCAAACTACCCGGTACTGCACATAAAAATGCGAGAGTATGCGGGTAGTTCGCTAACAGCACGCTGTTTTTTACTTATGAGTAAACCGTGGCATTAAGAGGTTTCCAGAGTTCTGCAGAAGAACCCTCGAACAAAGAAGCCGTTCTAGAAGTCATTCCGTGCATTACCTTAAGGACACTAACTAAGTTGTTCTGTACTTGATAAATTTGTAAAAACGCACCCCAGCATGCTGGACTCTAAATTACACTGATCTGAAGTCACTCATTAAAAAGAGGAAAACATAAATTTTCTCACAAATCCTAGACTAAAAGCCTCGAGTATTAGGGTATACACTATACGCCCACTCGGTCTAAAGCCAGTCGGTCGAAGGCCAATATGTCGAAGCCCGGTCGTTCGGTCGAATGTCATGGTCGATCGGTCGAATGCCGTGGTTTGTCAGTTTTTAATAATTCCGACTTTTCCGACCAAACTGCCTTCGACCGAACGACTTTCGATCGAACGGGGGAATAATTACCCTAATCAAAAATCACTCATTAAAAAGAGGAAAACATAAATTTTCCAACAAATCCTAGACTCTAAAAGCCGCGAGTATTTAGAGTCTCGATTCGATTGAGGGAGTGCAAGCCGTAGTACCTATACTTTTCTGCGTACAGTGGCAGTATTACTCATCAAATCGTGGTGCTAGTCCATTTACAAACCAAGAGTCTTCACAGTTGAACTATAAGCAATATCTTTATCATCGAGTCCTACACTTGGAACTTCTGAAATACGCTCAGCAGCAATAACCTGATTGTGGCAATTATTGATTGAGTCTTGGATGCATATCATTTTAGTCCATTGCATTGTAAGATCCCTCAATAATATTGGAGTTGATTTGCTGTGAATTTTCAACTCTGA
The DNA here is from genome assembly GCA_001014845.1 of Mochlonyx cinctipes. NCBI lineage: Eukaryota > Metazoa > Arthropoda > Insecta > Diptera > Chaoboridae > Mochlonyx > Mochlonyx cinctipes. Next base: position 4,821 of record JXPH01014164.1, read on the forward strand.
ATTGTAGATTTGAAAATCATCAGCAACAGATGATATGTTGAGAATGAGACGCAATCAGGAAAGTCATTGATGAAGATAGAGAATAGCAAGGGACCCATTATAGAACCCTGTGTAACTCCATTCCTCGTCGACAACTTCTCCGATTTAGCGTCAGCATTCTCTACATTCTGACTACGCCCTGACGATTAGGACAAGATTTAAAGGCGTTTAATCCGAATTCTGAAAAACGTACCTTAATTTGAAATTGGACTTCTGGAATTATTTTTTATATTGAAAACTAAGAATTAAGTGAAATGGTAAATGAAAGAAGAAATCTTTTGTTGTTTTTTTTTACTTTGAGCAGCCTTTGAGATTTCTGACATTAATATTTTCATTCTACGATCATACCGTTTTTAATAATATATTGTATTTATTAACCAAACAAATCAAAACTTGATATAATTTCTCTCTTTGTTACAGTAAATCATGAATAACGATAATAAAGCTAGATCATACGATGATCTATTAAAAAATGTTCAAAAGTACTTGCCCTTCCTGAGAAATCTTATCAACCATCTCCAAAATGAAGAAAACCCGCGGGAGGGCAAAATTACACAAATGTATGAGATGTTAACAACTCAGAGGTACTAGAAATATTATAGTTTAAGTTATAGAATAATAATATAATATCAAATTTTTTACTTTTTTCAGACTAAAGTATGACAATCTCTTGAAATGTGAAACAATTTTAGTGAAGCTGTACGATTCTGTAATTAATTTAGCAAAATATCTTATAGCTTTCGAACTAATGTTACCTTTTCTTTTCATAGAAACCATTAGAGAATCAAAGTACAGATAATGTTGGTAGCACAAGCTTAAAACCTGTGTTAGAAAAGTCGTCTTCATCCTATAATAAACAAGATGAAACAACCAAACAAACCAATTTAGATAAAATCACTGATAAATTACAGAAAAATGTAGAGCGAAACTCATCGTTGCTCGATAATGATACTGTATCTGAAATAGACATGACATCTTTGAAAAAGGCGGCATTGCTTCATAAAGCGGCTGCGAAAAAGGTTGAAATTCCCAATACCAGGCCAATTAGTCCTGTCGTAGATGTACTAAAAAGTCCACCATTATCTATTGATGATATTAAAAAATTGATTACTGAAAATTCAGACAATCAAAGTTCAACAAGTAGTGGTAAAAAAGATAATTTAAGTCAAGCCATCAAAGATAGTATTGATGTTTTATCAAAATCTTTCTCAGGTAAAACTGATAAACCTGTTGAAGAAACTCGTTTAGCCTTCAAATATAATCCACATCCAAAAAAGTCAACGGAGCTAGAAGTTGGACAGAAGATATCCACAACTTATGACTTACAAAACACAGGCCAACCCATTAAACCACACATAACACAACCCACATTTCCAACGTATCCCCAAAATCATGTACCGCGACCTAATTTTCCTCAACATCATCAGACACCTCATGTTATGCAACGCCCTCCGCATCATCTGTCACTTCCACATCATCAACAACGGCATCCAATCAATCCGTACCATGGTGGACCACCAGTGTTTCATCAGCAACATTCTCCGGTACCTCCAGCACCGTTTGTAAATCGAAGGTTTCCTCTGCCACACTCTGCTTTTGAAGGTCATCATTTACACAATGAGCCTCACTTTGATCGGTTCAATCAACCTCCTCATCTAGCATCACCACCTCAAATGTCTCCCGAAGCTCTACGATTTAACAACTTTGACCAAAGTCCGCATCCACATCCACGCCCACTTTATCAACAGCAAAGAAACTTTGAGCTTCCACCACCTACTATAAGAAATTTTGATCATCCTCACCTTAATGCAAGAAGTTTTGAGCAATCGCCTCCTCAAAATCTAAGCAATATGCGTCAGTTTGAGAAAAGTAATCCACAAACTCAACGTCACTACGAACCACTACATCCACCTCCTCAACCCCCAATATTACATTCTCCATCCGAATCCCCAACTTCTATACTTGGGGCTACAAACATGCCAACTCATAACGTAAAAGATCCACGACTGCGAAAAACTAATCCCAGCTTGAATCAAGTTAGCGACGAACTATCCATTCAATCTCCTACTGATAAAAATCTAAAAGATCAACCGCCAGAAGTACCATCATATCGTCCACCAGACAACATTTATTTCACACCAAAACAAGTCCAAATTGATCCAAGATTAAAACGTTTGAACAGTTCTTCATCAACAAGTCCTTCACAAACGACTTCAAATAGTCGTAGTTTTCCACAACGCAGAATGAGCGTTGGAGCACCTCAGGATGAAGTAAGTCCTTCGCAAACTATACCAAATAATCGTGAAAGTGGACCATTCCCGCAACGTCGAATGAGTGTTTGCGCACCGCAAGAAGAGCCACCAGTGCCAAATAATCCAGAAGAAAGGAAATTTCCTCAACGTAGAATGAGCGTTTGTGCACCACAAGAGGAAAAACCCGCGCCCAGACGTCAAATGCCAGAGAGGCGTAAGAGCGTATGCTCTTATAACGAGGATTTAGATTATAAGCCACCAAAAAATAGCTATTCCAATAATGAAAACAATAAAAAACAAACATTCAATCGCAATGAAGACTTTAATCGTGTTAAAAAGAAGCCATCTTTCGAATCTGAATTGAAAAAGTCTAGCAAATACGATAGACCGGCCTCCTACAGAGATAAGGGAAGGGAAAAAGATAGAAATAGAAACAGTAAGGAAAGGGAATCTAGTGAATCTAAAAACAAGAACTCTCCGCTAACAACACAAAGTGATAAACCAGCTAAATCGTCACAATTTGATAAGTTGTATAGGACAGGAGATTTTGCTAAATCACTTCCCATCCTAGGGAAGAGTACTAGTACGATAAGCTTCAAAATTCCGAAAATCAAGAAGGTTACAAGTGAAATTGAGCAAAAACTAGATGATAAGGCTGATGAAGATACTGATAAGGCAATTATTGATAAGAAACCTGAAACTAAAATGAAAGATGGATCGAAAAAGAAAGACGATAAAGCAAAGAGAAAGAAGAAATTTGCTCCTGATAATGAGAAGGATGATGTGAAGAGTAAGTCTCCCAAAAACAAAAGCATTATTGATGAAGTGGATGTTGATAGTATTGGGGAAACAAGTAAGAAAAGAAAAACCAAACGAAAATCTGTTTTCTTCTATACAGACATTGATGACGATGATAAAAGTATTGATGACAAGATAACTAGTTTGGATAAGAAATCAGCCGAAAAAGATGATGCAATTATCGATCCTCTTGAACATGTTACAGGAGATAGTAATGAAATTATTGATGTGACTGACTTAGTTGTTATTGATGAATTCATTGCTAAGGATGATGAAAGTTCTGAAAATATTGTTTCAAGTTCGACTGATACAAAGAAAAAGCAGGCACGTCGAAAATCGATTTCTAAAGCTGACACTGGCGCAACAACAGATACGACTACAGAAGTTAAGAAAAATAGAAAACAAAAGACCTCGATTAGCGAATCTGTAACTCAAACTCAAGTAGAACCAAAAGATGAGTATCCTAAAGAGGAACCTATAGAAGAGGAACGTAAAGAAGAAAAACCGATTCTAGAAGATGAGGCTGAAGAAAATGTAACAATAGTAGTTGAGGTGAAAGAAGATGAAGAATCCGAAGCCAAAGATACGCACGAGCTTTTGCAAAGTGTTCTATCAAAAACCTCAAATCCCGATTCCAAAATGGCTATTTTAGAAATGTTGGGTAAACTTTTGGACGAGAAAAAGTTTAAGAAGATTCAAGAAATTATTGATAGTCCTAACATCGACGAAGAAACTATAGACGAAGATGTTGAAAAATCAAACGAGGTTGAACCTCTGCCAGAGCCTAATGAGAAGGAAAAAGAAGTAACAGAGATAAATCCTGAAGCATCGATAGGTATAAAAAAGCCTAGGAAAAAACATAAGAATGAACTGGATAAGTTGAACGATGATATTCGCGAAATGTTCATTTCTGATGGAGTCATGAATGCAGTAGGGCGAAGACGTTGTACTATAAATACCAACTACAACGAACAAGTACCCAAATCAACAGCAAAACCAAGTAATCCTGAAGATGGTAAACCAGAAGAAGAATCTGTAGATGAAGAGAAAATTGAAACACCAAAGATTGGGTTGAAAAATTTACAAATAGTTATGGATAAAGTCTCACCAAAAAAGAAAAAACGAAGATTATCTAAAAGATTGGGTCTCGTAAAACGTAAATCAATGCCAAAAGTTACTGAAGAAGAAACAGCTGATGAAGAGTCAGAAAATGAGGCTGAATCTGTAGTAGATGAAGATGATGAAACAAACATTGAAAAAGAAGTAGAACAAGAGAAGGTGGTTGCTGATGAATTGCCAATGAAAGTTCGAAAGAAACCAGGACCGGCGAAGGGATGGAAGATTAAAAAGGCTATGGAAGAGGCAGCAAGGGAATCTAATGAAATCAGCAAAGGAGAAAAGGCTAAAATAAATGATGAATCGGAATCAGATTCGGACCTAATAAAAACTTCAAAGAAAACAAAACATTCAGATACCATCGAAGAAATCCCGGATTCGGACACTGCTTCTCTAACCGAATTTGAACCGAAACCCAAAAAGACAAAGAAAAAATTACTGAAAAAGAAGGATGAAATAGCAGATGATATCTCGGAAACAACATCCATAGCCGAGTCAGAACCACGATCTAAAACTAAAAAATCATTGAAACGAACTGTGGAACAAGAAGAAGAATGCATTGACGATGTTTCTGAAACCACTTCAATAGCTGGATCTGAATCAACGCCTCCTGTTAAGAGGAAGAAGAAAAGTGCATGGGCTAGTGGAGAGATTCCGAAACGAAAAAAGAAGGTTGCATCTCCTGCAGGCAAAATGATAAAACATCATAGAAAGGAAGTTCATTCGCAAAGTAACTTCTTAAAAGAGTGCGTGTTATGTCCATTTAATGGTTCTTCGATGGTTCTGCATTACATACGCAAACATCCTTCAGAAGAGATCTTTATAAGCCGATTCCCACCAGAACTCAGCAAGAAAATTAAAGCTGACCCATTCAGAATAATTGGTGAACTTATACCAACTAAAGGATTTTTCTACAGAATCCAATTTAATTGTTATTTCTGTGGAGAAGATAAGGAGTTTATAAAGCATGAATGGAAGCAACACCTGGCAACACATACGGGTGAATATCGTTATAAATGCAAAAATTGTACTGTTATGTCACAATTGCCATTAATATCCAAGACCACCTATCACGATAAGGATTGCGGTGGTGCTTCAATGGTGCTGATAAACAAATTTGATTATCAGAAGAACCATATTTATGCGTACATGTGTAAAATTTGCGATTATGTACAAATACAGCGTGATAGCATAGAAAAGCACGTTAAAGCCGAGCATAATAAATCATCAAGCTCCGTCTTGAAATTCAGTATTCTCAATTACGAAGAGGAGGAGGCGGAAGAAGAGGAAGATAAACAAAAAGATGATAGCGATGTTTCGATGCCTGACTTAGTTCCTCAAGAACCATCTCCGGTGCAAAAATCAGCATTTCTTCCTTCTAACACTGATGAAGTTGAATCCTTACGAATTTTGCATGGTTTTGAATCACCGGAAAAACGAAAATCGTCTATAGCGGATAAGTCGTGCAGAAGATTTAGTACAACTGTCGAAAAGGAAAGCCTTTTCAATTTCAACGAAATTGTTCTTGAGAAAGAAAACAATAGAATACGAACTACAAGATCGGGTACAGCGATACAGACACCTAATTTAGATGAAGAAGAAGTCGATCCACTTGCCGATGCTGATAACAGTACCCAAGCAGATGACGATGAATGGGAAGATGTTGATACAGAAAAACAGAAGCGCAAAAAGAAAGACAAAGATACGGCTTCTGATCGCAATAGGTCCACTATAACGGATACTGCAAATCGTTCATCAAAAGGTTTAGCGTTTAAAATGCCAACTCCACTTGGTATTAAGAAAGAAGAGCCACAAGATATTTTTGAGAACAAGTTAGCGATCCAAAATGTTGGATACTCTTTCGTGAACGACCAAGTCTGGTACTTGTGTCTTTTCGAGGAATGTAAATTTTCAACAAACATTCGTGTCGATATTTATAACCACATGAAAGATTCACATTCTGATTCGACCTGGAATGGTTACTGCGAGCAGTGTTCCGTACAAGTTAAAACATCAACCGATGTTTTGGATTTGATGGCTGAAATCAGACACATGATGATTGTGCATGTCAAAAATAGACGTTCTCAGGATGTTGATGATAAAAAGCCAGTTCTTAAATTTAGAAGATTATCAGGCGACAAATTATCTTCATTAACTGAATTGCAAGGAAATGAAGTAGATACAATGAGTAAAATTAGAACAATAGTAGCTGCACAATATAATAACGCAGCAAATCTACCAGTCGAAAAGGAAAACATTGTTTTCGAAAATAATGCTGACGTGCAGCTAAAACCATGGACGAATCAAGCTACATGCAAAACTATGGCACATCGCAAGAACTTGTTGGAAGAACGCAGTTTGTACTGCCTCTTCAAATGCATGGGAAAAACTTGCTGCTACACCACGACAGATGAGAGCCAGATGGGAAAACACTTAAAGAACCATGACCTCGTTGGAGAACCGTATGATGCATCTTCAGCAATATGCTATAATAGTTGGCTAGAATGCGCATACTGTTCCGAAGTTGCGGATGATCTAAAAAAACTTGTTTCCCATATAGTTGAAGTCCATGGAAAAAGTCCTTATCAATGTCCTTACTGCTTCTATCGGTGCAGAGATCCATATGGAGTAGATTTGCATTTGGACGCACATCACAAGGGCTTGCCGAAGAAAATTCTTGTAATAAAGGACGATGAAATCAAGGCTTTGAAGAAAGTGGACAAAACTTATCTGGAAAAGAAGAGAATAGAGAATGTTGTACCGCTAATTTGTGTTGGTAAGTACATATAACTCATTAATGTGACAAATTCGGTAATGTTCATAAACCGTTATGCGACCTATTGAAAGAAACATCTGTAAAAAATATATTAGATAGTTGAATTAATTATTTTAGGGTTGCAAATTCTTTCTTTTATTCGGATATGATTAAAATTTGATGAAAAAATATAATTTGTCACGCATACAAAAAGTACCGATGAACTATAAATCGTTTTGCTGGCAGTCGTCGAAAATAAGATATTTTTGCTAATTTGCTTTAGTTTTTTATTATGAAAATAAGTTTTTAAAACTATTTTCTCTAATAAAGGGTGTTCCGGGCAGATATGCGAAGCCTTTGGGGGCTCAAAAAACAGGTGTTTGAATGAGGGCTTTTGTCCTACTTAGCTCTAAAGCAAGCTACGGGGCTTGTTTATTTTTATTACTTTATAGGACGTGATCAAAGCTACTAGCGCCACCTATACTTTTATAATTTATGCTATTTTTGAAAAGATGGCGTTACGGGTAAACGTTTTCCAGTTCATACACACCTGTTGGTCAATATACTGAAACTGATCTGTCAATATCACCCGTTTCATCATAACGCCCCCTCGTTTTTGTTGTCATCGAACGTCAATCACACGACCTATTGTAATTATCTCATAAAGTACTAGCGCTATGTTAACGATTGAGCTACTAAACGTTAGTTGAATCAATAGCCTTCAAATTGGTGATAGGTAGTTAAATTTTCAAGAAAAGCCATACTTTTTCTACCTCGTTTTCTACGCTAGTTCACTTACTGNGATAGGTAGTTAAATTTTCAAGAAAAGCCATACTTTTTCTACCTCGTTTTCTACGCTAGTTCACTTACTGAGTACAGTTCTCAGTGTTAGCATGTTTATCAATAATTGAACTTAATTCAGATGATCGTAAATCTTATTGAGTAGTGATCGCAAAAGTATTCAGCTAACCTCAGTAGATCCCAATAGTTTATTAGTTGTGCTTGATGCTCGGCTTGATGTATTATTTGGCATTACCATGACCATATAATATTTCACTTATTTTTAAAATGAACTGAACTGCACGAAAATAAAAACAATGAATGGTAATACCGAACTACTTCAAAGTAATCAGACAGTCTGATTAGGTAAGCAAGAAGTATGTAAGCAAGATAGAGATAGCCCATAAATCTGTTTCCTCGGCTCTTAATTTTAAGCCGTGTACCGAAGGTCTTTCTAGCTTAAGTCTTGTGGAACTGACACTAAATCTATATGTGTATATGTTATTTGATTGTAACTGTTGATGGGATTATCGGATTTTCAGTGATATCTCGTCTGTGGTTTATGAGCATTATGCAATATAAACTCCAAACTAGTTTTTAATCTAATTTATTTTATTTCCAGTTTGCAAACTTCAATTTTATGTCCTAGACTACTATATGTCGCATCTAATGTCGCATGACCTTCCTTTAATCAGTTGTCAAGTATGTGGAGAAAAGCAATTGAAGCAAAAAATGGCAAAGCATCTATTATCTCATAGTATTGGAATCTATGAATGTGTCTACTGTAGATTTGGGACAAATCTGATGGCAAACATTCAGGGACATGTTTGCAACAATCATCCTTCAGAATATTTGTGGGCATGTGTACGCTACAATAAGAAATCTGAAAATCAGGTACAAGATACTACAATTTGCATTATTTTATGAAGAAAAACTAATTACAATTCAATTTTCAGCTTTCCCTTGGACAGCACAACATTGAGGCTACTGCATTAACCCCAATCGATAGTACAGTGAAACCAGAAATGTATCAATATTGCAAATACTCAAAGGATGAGTTAAATTACAAAAGTGTAGATACAAAAAGTAATTTTGATATAAATTATACAAACAAACCACTTGGCGAGTTAAAGATAACAAATATTCAAAGTTTGAATATTACAACCACAACAAGTACCGTTCCAATCTTGAATCAACTAGAAAACTTTGTAAAACAGCCGCAAACAATACCAGTTCAACGTCCTATACAAGTAAAAGTAACTCTCGCACCTAATCAGAGCACGATCAATAGAAGACGCGAATCGCTTTCCGTATCAAACACTTCATCAACATCAACAGTCGCTCCAAAACTTCCCGTAATAAGTGCGGTTCATGTGGCAGAAATTCTATCAAAAATGCCGGTCATCACCAGTGTTCAAGGCAGTTATACCGACCCGATCAGAATGCCGGTTATAACAAATATTACCGGAGCCGATTCAAGTCTTCCAATAATAACAAAAGTTCACAGTGAACCACCAGCAAAAATTCCAGTTATTTCGAATGTTTGCAGCATGAATACTTCGTCAGAAAACTTGGCAGAAAAAACAACGACAACACCAACTCTAGCCAAAACAGCGTCACCAGAAAAACGACTATCCGTTTTGGATGATAATCTAACGTTTGACGAAATTGATAGAATAGCTGATGAAATGATCAATAACAGTGGAGATTTCGGAGAAAATCTATTTCGATGCAGCATTCATCAATGTTCCGCGAAAAGCCAAAACTCTCAATCATTCAACGCACATTTACTGACACACAGGAAACTGTCAGAGGTTAAATGTTTCCATTGCAAAGATAAGTTTCCAACTATTGCTGCATTACTTTCCCATATCAAAAATCATGGGCGTCATCGATTCTTTTGCTTTTTGTGCGATTTAAAACATCCGCTTCTCAACTACGTGATTTCGCATATAAATGCCGTTCACAAAGTGTCTAAGACAAAAATGGTATTCCTCAACCCGAAGCGTAATGATCGTGATAGGGACATAGTTATCGTATGTCCAGCTACCGTAACAAATCCTGAAATGAAGAATTACTACAAAAAGTTCGTTGAAATTTATAAGCACAAGAAAATGATTGCGTTAATTGAAAAGAAGACGCATTATAACCCCGATGAAATTGATTTGCTTCCGGTGCAAGCAATTTTTAGCCAAGCTGTCACTTGTGCCAAATGTAATTACTCAACAAAGGTAAAAGTGAACATGGTGCGTCATTTGAAGAGTCATTTAGGCGATCGCCCAGTTGCGATGGTGGATCCAAAAAATCCTGTGCCTTGTTTAGAGACAAATCAAAAACATTTCGATAAAATGAAGAATATGGCGTACAGTTCGTGTCAAGATGATGAGCTGACGTTCAAATTGAACTATGTCCCGGAATCTAAACGCTATGTGTGTGGTGCTAAAGATTGCAAATACCTAACGATAAACGAAAACATGCTTAAATGCCATCTGACAACGTTGCATACGGGTGAAGAGGACTACAAGTGTCCACATTGCTCTGAACTAATCAACAACGGAATAATGTGTACAGACACAATATTTGACCATTTAAAGTGCCACGATATCAAACTATTCAAATGTAGTTTTTGTAGCTATTACATGAATACACAAGTTGCAGTTGAAAAACATATCAAGGAGCAACATACGCAGGTTTCAACGGCCACTGTGGTCGTTGTTCGAGATGAAATACAGCCCGGCAGTGGTTCCGCAGGCACTAAGGAGTCTGACAATTCATTTGACAAGTGGGAATGCGATATTTGCAAATATAAATCAGAAACAAAGTTTCAAATGAGATCGCACATGGAGGAGAAACATAGCCTCAAATCGCAATACCAATGTGCCAAATGTAAATACATGTGCTCAAATAAGCACTTCTTCACAGATCACTTTGAGAAAAAGCATTCAAGCACGGACATAATAATAATTTCGCTTTATCACAAAATTGGGGAGGAGAAGGAAAAGGAAGTGCAGTCCAATACTCCGCTCTGGACTCGTGACAATACTAGGACAAAGCATATTCGCGGAATATATTTCGATGAACAAGAGGATGATGAGGATGAAGATGATAATGAAAATCTTGAAATAGATACAACAATTGTTGAGGATAATATGGATCTTCAAGAAATATTCCAAAATCTTGATACCTCCATTTTGGAAAACGTCC
>JXPH01014170.1:0-12522 GCA_001014845.1 Mochlonyx cinctipes
TCAAAAAAAAAAGTTAAAGTAAAAAAAAGGTAAAGTTAAATCTATTTAAATAAGAATTTAAAAAAAATGACTTCCCTTGGGAATTGAACCCAGAACCTCTCTAACCTTGGAATCATTATTGGCCGAGCCTTTAACCACTCGGACACGGCTGGTCATAATTATTAAGGTTTAAAACTTATACAAGTAACAGGCGCACATGAAGTGGTGAATCGAAAAATTAGGTCAATCAGTTGATCTAATAATTTCTAGTCATTGAATTGAAATTTTCAGTTCGACACTTTTATGTTATTTTTTCTAGAATGATTTATAGAAAATATGAGTTCAAAGCTTGAACTCATATTTTCAAATGGTTGAATGGAAAATTCTATTCCCAAAATTTTGTGTGTAGGTTGAACCAAAAAGTAGGTCACACTTTTTCGATTTGAATACATCAAACCAGAACTTGGATTTAATTTATTTTTATTCTAAATTAATTAATAACTCTGATGAGTACTTTTGTAGGCATGTAGGCAGTTCGTATAATTAATTTATGCCCAATTCAATTAAATTAATTACTTTTACGCCCCAAATTTTCCCTCAAACAGTTTGCTTATTTTCTTACTCGTCACAAAAAAAACTTTGTTTACGCTCATGCTGTTCCCCTACAATAATCTAGACCTGAAAATTTCCTGCAACCATATCTCTCTTCCAAATTTCCACGAAAACATTACAAAACAATAATTTGTTGTAAAAATAAAACGTGCAGCCTGAGCGTTGTTATTTTCATTACTTGGGTAATCAAAATTGTAGCGCAAAACGTGAATGTAACGAAAAATAATGAAAAAATATGAAAAGGGTAAACATAATGTATGATGGATGGGAAAATAAATTTCCATTCTCCACAACAATACAAAATTTTCAATAACCTGCGTATTCGGAAAAGGAAAGATAAAAGTTCCTCTGCAGATGAAATAATGAAGCTTTGGAGCTTGCAACCATGGAATGGAAGAGGAGATAATGAAACTTTTCAACTGTATTATGAACGTTTATGGAAAAGTTTTCTTTGGTGACGAATGATAAGTTATCAATTATAATTCTGCATCCATTATTATTATTCAATATTAAAATGAGAAATGTAGGTCATGATTTTGAAGAGTGGGTGGAAGTGGGCAGGGTGGTGGTGTTGAAAGTGAAGAAGATTTATTATAATATCTTGAAACCATTCATGTAAATAAATTTTTGAATAAAATAAAATTCAATAGAGTAGAAATTTAATTTGATATATGTATAAGGATTAAGAAGTTATGCTTCTTCAGAGAAAAGTTGGAAAGCTTTGAGCAGTTTAGAATTTGAATATTTTAATTTACATTTGTCCAAGTTTCGAGTAACAACTCGAGAAATAATAAACAAATTTTTCGAATTAAAAAATAGGCAGACCTTCATCAATCATAAATTAGGAAAAAATATAATGGAAACCCCAAAACAACAATCAAACCTACATAAATTTATTTATATTTACCGTGGAGGCGAGAAAAATGGAGCATAAATAAAAATTAAGTAAATAGTGAACAAAATATATGTTGCCAATAGTGTTGTATAAAAGGTAGGGTTGGTTGGTGAAAGTGGTTAATTATTTGTGACAAAATCCCCATTCATTCGATACCAGCGACGATGATAAATAGTAAAAATATTTAACATCTTTTTCACTGCCATGGTGGCTTGATTGGTATTATATGTCAAACACAGGGAACAGGTTAAAACCTTGCCCACAGGGCCGTAAAAAGCTGTTTCGAAGCCAGGTATGCGTCCCCTTACACTCAGAAAACTGAACGTAACTTTTGCCGACAGCAGAGTTACGTTTCTAAAACGAATCTTTTATTCTAAGTGTACGAGTAATAGTGCCTTAAGTTACAGTTTTCGGATGATTCGGCAAATGAAGGGTTTCTGTGGGACACATCGCCTCTGCATAACTCTGCTTGCTCGTAACGTTGAGCACACAAAATTCTACGAACCCTTTTTGGGTTCAAAGTAGCCAAAATTACGGTAAAGTCTACCTACTTTAAAGGTTCAGTGGAACACCTTTTTGGAGTTCGATGAACTCTAAAAAAGGATCAAATTAACTCTTTTTGGCTAATTTGAACTCTAATTTAGTGTTCAATCAAATCAAATCGGGGGCTCAACCGCTGAACTTTTTTTAGGGTTCGTTGAACGCTTTTTTAGAGTTTCCCAGATTTCAGTGAGATCAGCTTAGCGTTTTTTCATAGTTGTCGAATAGATACACAGAAAACCTGGAGAACTCTCGTTGAACCCTAAATAAGAGTTCAAATTAGCCAAAAAGAGTTCATTCATCTTTGTTTAGAGTGGAACTCTATAAACGTGTACGAACGAACCCTACATAAAGTAGGTAGACTTTATCAAAACTTGACTACTTTGAACCCAAAAACGGTTCGTCAGATTTAAACAAAAAAACTAAACAAAAGATTCTTGTACCGGGACCGGAAAACCCTCGAGCTATGCCCGACTTTTTACTTTAACTTCTAAGTTCAAGTCTTGNTCTTTGTTTAGAGTGGAACTCTATAAACGTGTACGAACGAACCCTACATAAAGTAGGTAGACTTTATCAAAACTTGACTACTTTGAACCCAAAAACGGTTCGTCAGATTTAAACAAAAAAACTAAACAAAAGATTCTTGTACCGGGACCGGAAAACCCTCGAGCTATGCCCGACTTTTTACTTTAACTTCTAAGTTCAAGTCTTGCGTTTGGTCCAAAAATGAAAATCAATCAAATAAATATCAAAACACGTTCTGGAATCATTTCCGAACAAAATTGGTTGGACGTCTGTTAGTCGGTTGGGTGATCCCACGATCCCACGATCCCATGATCTGTCTATCCGAAAGTTTTTTTGTCTCAAAAAAACTCCCAGACGGTTTGTCCGACCGAACTGAAATTTTGTAGGAAGTATTCATTTTGATAAGGACACGCGATCCATTCATATGAGAGCCCAATTGGACAAAGGCTTCTGTGGGCTCCCAAGCAAATGTTCACTATTTTATCGACATGATGGTCCAAGGTCGTAGCCAAAATGCCACCTCGTACACAAAATTTTAGATTTTTGAAAATTTTCTACCCAAAGTGTCCCCTAGGAGCCCTCTTGAGAACCTAAAAACCTTCTAGAAAGCCTAAATTACCAATTTTGTCAAATTTCACTTTTGGTCCAAGTTCCTCACCGAAATACCAGATCGTAACCTATATTTCAGGTTTTTAGAATTTTCTATGCAACGTTCCCCATAAAGGGTCCTCTAGAGAACCTAAAAGCCTTCTGGAAGACCTAGATGGCCTCTTTCGTACAATTTAAATGTGGGGACCAACCACAATTCCAGGCCGTAACCCAAATTTCCGATTTTTATAAATTTTCTATGCAAAGTGCCGTATAAGGGGCCCTCTAGAGAATCTAAAAGTGTTCTGGAAGACCTAAATGGGCATATTCGTTCATTTCAATTTTGGTCCAAATTCATAACCAAAATACCAGGCCGCAACCGAAATTTCAAATTTTTAGTATACGCAAAGTGCCACCAAAAAGACATAAAAAGACCCTCTGGTGTATTTGGGAGACCCCAGATTACCCCCATGGACCGATTTAGACAATTGTGAATAAATATTGCATTGTCATCGAGGATGAACAAGTGTGTAAAGTTTGAAGAAAATCGGCTAGGTGGAAGTGTGTCAAAAATTGATTACTAGATTTGACCAAGACAAACAACAACAAACAGCAAAATCAACCTAAAGAAAACCATGTAAAAACATTGGGTCGCTTCTAGAGCTCAAAAACCTAAGAATTTTAAGTTTTCCGCAAATTCCTCAAAAACTGACAGTTTTGAGCAGGTGGTGCGTTGTCCAAAGGCCATTTTAAAAATCCCTGGTATATTATTAGGGCCAAAATACAACTTTGAACCGGTAGCGCGGGGTCAAACGTCATTTTAAAATCTAAAAAAAAATAAGAGGCACACAGTAAAGACAAATTTGAATTTTACGATTAAGTAATCGTAAAATTCAGCTCTGAGTTTAATTTTAAAATTATAAACAATCATTCGTAAAATTCAACTGGAGGAGTTTTCAAATGTATGGACGGTTCAAATGAATGAGATTAATTTTAGAAAAATTCAGGAGACGCACAATTACCGAACGTTAGCTCGGTAATTTAAGCTGGATGTTTTTGCTGTGTACTATTGGAACCAGAATACAAGTTGTCGCGGATTTTTTTCCAAATCGCAAGAATTCGCTGTTCAACATTCAGGGTTAAAATCGAGGCCTAGGGCACTTGTTTTTGATTAAAATATTTTTTTAAATTTATTTCAGGATTGACTCGCTATATAACAAGGACCATGATGTTTTATTATCCTCTTAAAGTACTGAAGAAAATTTAAAAACTTTGTCTCTGTGACCAATTTTTTCCCTAGAACAATTTTAAAGGACGTATGATAATCCAGCGCAAGGGCACTTTTCCACACACAAATTTAGCAGAGATTGAAATTCTTAAAAATATTAAGCGGAAATGTTGATCTTTTTAGGGGAAATGTTTAAACATTAGTTCAACCTCAAATCAAATTTTGAAAAGTCTATCAAGTATTTGACATTCTCCACCTCATTGAACATACTGGTCGACAAATTGTATGTGACTCAGTGACTCCTGATTATGTTGCTCAATTCCTGGAGCAATGTTTTATGGGTCGCAATTTTGGTAACAGGATAGCAAGTTTAGCAAAAAGGAAGCAATTTTGAAAAATGGACACCAAAATTGTATTAACGGTAAGCATTTTCTTTGTAAATGTTCAGCATTTTTTGTAAAAGGGAAGCTTAAATTGTAATATGAGAAGCATGGATTTTTACCAGTTTTTATTCCAGTAAATGTTCGGCCATTTTTGTAAATGAGGTGCAATGTAAATTTGGCAGCAAATTTTTAATGAAGTTTACGTAAATAGGGTAACTAATTTTGTGAATGAACAGCCATTTTTATTACCCGGTTCATCACTGTGTTTTCCGGTCATTTGCCTGGGCTCTGTCACATAATCAACCCAGCAATGCCCAGGCCATGCCTTCTGCTGTGAATGAATGGATGGATTTGTAAGTGGGGTGGGTGGTCAGAGAAGCCGACCAAACCAAAAACTCGCACCCAGGCCTCAAGGTGGGCCCTTTGTACTCAACCCCCAAATGGGAAGGAAATAAGGATGAAGAAAGGGCAATAGAGATAGGGCGATTAAATTTTTTTAAATAATGTTCAAGGAGCTTTTAAAACCCTCACAAAGGAAATTTGCAATTGCTAATAAACTTTCAAATCTTATTTATTTCCAAGCGTGCATAGGCACATGAATTGATTCTGAAATCCCCTAATATTCACTTGCGTTTGTTAGCAAACGACGGGCAGTTACAAACTAAGTGAAAGGACGTTTCTGCATCCTCGTTACGTAAACGATAAAGTCTTGCCTACTACTGTGTTCTCCTTTCGAATATATCCAAATATCCTTCGGCAAAATGTCTTCTGGCCAATTATACCAGAATCATTTACGGAAATTGCTACCCTATTAGCCAATTTTGCTGAACATTTGCCAATTTGTTTTGCTTCCCATTTACAGACTTGTTTGTGTTTTTACAGGAAAAAAAAATTGTGACCCACTTAACGGATCTGCTTATGGGTTACAAGTGGAAAAATAGCTTACCATTTACAAAATTTGCAACCCGACTTTCGAGAAATTGCTGCCTTATTCATGACAGCCTATCAAATTTGTGCGTCTTAAAGAAATTTCAGGACAGTAGGTACATGTTCTTAAGGTCCAACGGAGAGTTAAATGTGACATAATTTTTTTCAGGATTTGAGTTTAATCCATGAAGAACGTTAATAGATGTTTGTTAGTCAAATAACAATTAACATTAAAATAAAACGTTGTTTAGAGTAAATATTGGGTTTAGTTGCAAAGCAATATCCATCGATATTCACAAAACATGAAGCCGAAACATGTTGCAATTTCAATCCCGTAAAATAATGATATTCCAACCAGTTCATCACGAGCCACTGAATAAAATATAGTACAATGGTGTATATACAAAACCAGAAACACTGGCCTCTGCATTCGTTTCAATTGATTTCAATGGGAATAAAATAACGAAACGAGTCCATAAACCAACAATAACAAACTTCCGAAACTAATAACCATTAATTTTTGAATCAGGGTTGTTTGTTTTCATTCCCCAGTCCTGAAACCGCACAACAAACACTCTCTTCTCTAGCTGGCACAATCAAATTTATTGATTTAATCTCCTTCCAATTTCAATTATGCTCCACACTCCACACTATTCGCAACAATCCCGTACAAAACAAAATATTTTATCTAATCAACTGAAATTCCGGACTCACTTTATGTCTCTATCTCTGAAGGATTTAGATTGTTTTCCTACGATGCGATGATGGACGGACGTGTAAAAGGAAATTCCATTTATTGATTCTGCTTTGAGCAATTTCCCGACCGAAGAAGTATAAAGAAGAAATTAAAATAAACCACACAAACGAAATTTCCCCCATGAGGATTTTTCTCAATATAATACTCAGTTTCATTTATTTTCCATTTTATTTCTAGTTAATTTCATTTCACTCAACTCAGACAGGAAATAAATATTATCTGAGGAAAGAAGCATTAATTTGGTTTTTCCGGTGTAAAAATTCCATTTTCAGCTTTTTTTCTGTGATATAGAAAGAAAAATAGAAAAAGGCCCCGCTTTTATATTGTTGCCTAACAAACATCCTTTTAAAGTTTTCAAACTCATTTACCAGGATTATTCTCGGAAAAAAGGATACTTTTGTTTTGTTTTATTTTTACTGTTTTGTTGTAGGTTCAGGAAATGCGAACCGGATTTAATCTTGGATAACAGTGTTACGAAAACCGAATTTTCTGCTTGAAATCTGATGGACATAATTCAATTTTGCATTATTAATTTAAATTCGGAGCAACATGAGCCTAATTTGGGAACAAAAACAGCAGCCATTTCAGAATAAACATTACTAATCAGACCCGTAGAAAAAGGTTCAGTAATTGTGGGATTTGTTTGTTAAAAAAATTGCCAAAATAAGGTATTTTATTTATAAATTTCATTTAGTTTAACAAATTTTTAGGGACGGTGAAAACAAATTTGAAAATTGCCTTAACTCTTCGTAGCACTGCTGGATGCTTACCAAAATATCATATGTTCCAAATTTGAGCTCACTCCAATCATCATGCAAACTCGAGATTTCTGGAAAATTCTGGTGATTTAACTACTAACGAACTCGTCCTTGTTTTTGTTGAGAAAAGCCTCCACTCAAAATTTCAGCTAAATTGATTTAAAATTACATGAGTAATCGAGCTGACAGACATACAGACATATTTTTTTGTTGGTTTTTCACGTTTCGGACCATTTGGAGCAATTTTTCACGACGAACCAAATTTTTTAAAATTTTACTTTTCTTTTCTATCTGTAGATATGGGAGAAAGAAATAAAAGCTAAAGTTAAAAGAATTAAGTTCTTCAACAGCTTCAAAAATTATTATAAAATGCGGGATAACTCTTGGGTTCCTCTAGGACTGATAAAAATGGTTAAAAATTAAAAAGCTTTGAATAAACGAGCCGGAAAAACGGTACAAGTGAAAAAAAATTATTATTTTGTCCCCCTAGAGGTAGACCGTGAGCACTGAAGATGTTCAACATCACGTCAACCAACACTAACACTACAGGAGATTTAATGCGTTAAAAACATCTGGTGCTTAGGCCTCATATCAAATAAAAATATTTAAAAAAAACTTTTTAAGAAGACCATGTTTCTTCAGAAATGCACTAAAAAGTAAAAATAATTTTTCCAATGTCTCAACAATTTTGATCATATGGTGGCTACAAAACAAAACACTGGGTGCCTATAAAACTCCATCCTGCTCGTCAAATTACCTTAAAAAAACGTTTAAAAGGCACCCATGGTTTTATTTTGTAGCCATTATATGACCAACATTGATGTGATAGCGGAATTTTTTTTAGTGCATTTCTGAACAAAACCATGCAACATTTTTGATTTTTTTTTATTTTCTACTTTTTAGTCTTTGAGGATTTTCTTATAAATTTTTATCATGGAATTTTTATCATATGACATCGACATCATGTTGACATTATGTCGACATGGGATCGACATGATGTTGACACTACTACTACTACTACTATTAACATCATGTCAACATCCAAGGTTGTAGTCAAAGTGCCACCTCATACCCTAAATTTTAGATTATTTGAAATTTTAAACCCAAAGTGTCCCCTAGAAGGCCTTAAAGCCCTTTGGAGAGCCTAAAAGATTATTTTTGTCCAATTTTAGTTTTGGTCCAAGTTCTTAAGCAAAATACCAGACCGTAACCCAAATTTCAGATTTTTAGAAATTTTCTATGCAAAGTCCCCCATAAGGGGCCTTTTAGAGAAACTGAAAGCCTTTTGCAAGACCTAAATGGTCATTTTTGTCCAATTTAAGTTGTAGTTCAAGTTTCTTACCAGCCCGTAACCCAAATTTCAGATTTTTAGAAATTTTCTATGCAGAACCTAAAAGCCCTCTGGAAGACCTAGACGGCCACTTTCGTACAACTTCAGTTGTAGTCCAAGTTCCTTACTAAAATACCAGACCGTATCCTAAATTTCAGATTTTTAGACATTTTCTATGCAAAAGGGCCTTTAAGAGAACCTGAAAGCCCTCTGGAGAATCGAAATTAAATGTAAGTCCTAGGTTCGTTCTTAAATATCTGGCCATAACCAAAATTTCAGATTATTAGGATTTTTTACGCGAAATGCCACTGAAAAGCCCCTCTGGTGTATATGAGAGCCACAAAGATTGTCCCCGTGGACCAATTTGGGCAATTTTGATTAAATATTCTATTGTCATCGGAGAATCTGTGCAAAGTTTGAAGAAAATCGGATCAGTAGAAGTAGATTTGACCCATACAAACAAACAACAAACAGACAGAGATATCAACCTAAATAAAACCATGTAAACGCAGTACGCTTTGATTTTTTCGAAGCCTTGTATTATCCACACTGCTGTATGTGTTCAAGAATTGGTAAGTGACTAACTCACAAATAAAGTTCAGACATTTGTCAATCGATATCTGCGGCAAATCCTTCTGATGGCTTCGAACGATAACTAAGATCGAATTATGGGAGCAATGTGGAATGACTAGTATGGAGAGGAGATAAACATCAGGTGACGCAAACTTGATTGGATCGGCCACATACAATGAAAGGATTCAAACTGAACCTGGATCAGAAGCAAAAGAAGCTTTGGAGCAACCGTGTGCGTCGATGTTGGAAATCTAAAAACTGTAATCCTGAAAATGATAGGTAATGTAGTGTATAATGTTGACTTAGAACAACATTTTTCATGTTTTGGAGTACTGCCCTCAAGAAGAAGCTAGATCCAAAGGCAGACCACGCCAAATTTGGCACCATTCCGTCAAGTAAGAGTTGGGTGTACATACTTAACGATGGATGGAGTTACGTAGTTGCAACCACAATGAGATGAAAAAATACTACTGATCGACTGCGCCCTATCAGGACGCCATAGGACCATACGTAAGTAAATAAGAGATGTATCGTGAAGGATGTTACTCGCAGAAAAATTCTTGTTAGATTTAAACAAGAAAGGCTCCCAAGCAGGTTCTTGTTAACGAAGTTATTGTTAATCCCTAACAAGATCCTGATTGCAGCAAACGATGATACTTTTTGAAACTTTATTGGGGCTAACAGGATCTTGTTTAACTTGTTAGCTTCAAACATGATCATACTTTTGAGATTTTTCGAAAAAATCTCAATTCCAAGATCTTGCTTGTCTCCAATAAGAATTGTCAACCCCAAGCAGGTTACACCAAGATCCTGTTTATTTTTAATAAGTCGGCCTAACAAGTTTTTTCTCCGTGCAGAAAAATTCTTGTTAGATTTAAACAAGAAAGGCTCCCAAGCAGGTTCTTGTTAACGAAGTTTTTATTAATCCCTAACAAGATCCTGCCTGCCACCAACGATGATACTTGTTGAAACATTCTTGGGGCTAACAGAATCTTGTTTGACTTGTTAGCTTCGAACAGGATCTTGTTTTTGAGATTTTTCAAAAAAATCTCAATTCCAAGATCTTGCTTGTTTCCAATAAGAACTGTTAACCAAAAGCAGGTTACAACAAGATCCTGTTGATTTTTAATAAGTCGCCCTAACAAGTCTTTTCTCCGTGTATGACTCAAACCCCAAAAATAATGTCTAAAACTTCACGCATAAATTATTTGACTTATTCGTTAAACAAAAGTAAAATTGTAAAGAAGTACTGGTTGGATAGCAGTACTCAAGGTGCATGTCTGTAGATATTTATAGTGAAACCTGACAGAGCCAGAACCCGTGGGAGAATCCATATACCATGTAAAATCTCTAAAATATCTCTAAAATCTGAAATCAAAAATAACGAAAAATTTCTAGTACACATTGTTTTCACTTGATTAGCCCTCACTGAAGCCTTTCATAACTGGAAAACCCTGTCAGAGCTGAAAAAGGTGTTTCGATCTGAACAACTATATTATTTAGAAAAGACCCGCAAGAGTTTCAATAATCGAACAATTAGAAGCCGAGAAATAGACATTTACACTTGCAAATTCTAGCCTTTCTGGCTTTCGCAGGTTTCACTGAATCTAAATAAGTTTAAAATTTGAATTACAGCCCAATGGAGAGGATGAGTTTCCATCCAGATTCATACAAATTCTTTACAGTTTTAAATCTAAAACTAATATTTTTCATGTATTCTGATAAGGGCAATGAGCTTGAGCCTCCTAGGCTAGGTTATGAGTGCCCAGTTTATGACGTCTGAATATCACAGACGTCATAAATTGTTCAGGGTTTAAAGTTTTGGGCTATGATCTACTCATAATGCTTGAACATTTGTTAAAAATTTCCGAAAAAACATAATGACCATAATTATTTGGGAAATCAGAAACCCTGAAACTGAAATTATTTTTAATACAAATTATTTGATACAAATTTGGAGAAAAGATTTAAAAAAATAGTTGAAAAATAATATAAGGTCACTCAACTGCACGGAAACGAAAAAAGTACTCAAATTGAAAATGGCACATTTTCAAATTATAATTTTCATTTTTGAATAAGAAATTTTCGTTTTTGAAACTTTTTTTAACCAATTTGAAGAGACACANGAATTATTTGAAGAACTGTGCATTTTTACAATCTGTGTATACTGTTTTTCCATAATCACCCAATTAGGCTCTTTTCTTTTAAATATCTCCCAAATCCAGATAAAACATTAACTAAAATGTTTCTCATACTGTTACACATGCTGTGTCAAACCATTCATCATTCTTGAAGCATCACGAGCTGTTGTACTTTATTTTCTTTAAATTATAAATTTATGAGGTTACAGAAAGAAAAATCCTTAAAATTATGGCTGAACATTATCTTTTTTCCATTCGCATATAATCCCAGCA
Source organism: Mochlonyx cinctipes (assembly GCA_001014845.1). Taxonomy (NCBI): domain Eukaryota; kingdom Metazoa; phylum Arthropoda; class Insecta; order Diptera; family Chaoboridae; genus Mochlonyx; species Mochlonyx cinctipes. Next base: position 11,510 of record JXPH01014170.1, read on the forward strand.
TTTCTTTCTTCTCACATAAAGGAAATGTCTCTTCCCCCCTCCCAACTTGTTCTTTCCCATCCCCATACACTTTTTCATCATTATTATATTATACCAACTGGCGCCTGTCTGCTCTGTGAGAAATAACTTTTGATAGAACCGAAATGATAAGAAATTAAAAAGGAAACAACCTNTCTCACATAAAGTAAATGTCTCTTCCCCCCTCCCAACTTTTTCTTTCCCATCCCCATACACTTTTTCATCATTATTATATTATACCAACTGGCGCCTGTCTGCTCTGTGAGAAATAACTTTTGATAGAACCGAAATGATAAGAAATTAAAAAGGAAACAACCTTATTTGCTATTTGCTTAACATTGCGAATAATAACAAGCGATTTATTATTTCACTCAGCTGAACCGACAGAAAGAAAAATTGCTAAATTTATTATAAGAGCTTTGGGAATATTTATCACATTAACACTTTGAGCCATCATTGCTTGAGATGAGATTGAGATTTATTTTCATCATTTATTCAAAATCACACTTTATAGTAGTGCTTAGTCATTGTGATTAGAAAATTGGAAAATTTGGAAAAATTGGTTGTACTTTTAGCTTTTGTGGCATCTGGACCTTTGTTGAATTTATTAATTGGGGTACTTATACACAGAGATACACCAAAGCAATGTTGGATTTACGTGTTTCAGACCAAATGGAACAACTTTTGTGACGACAGAAAGAATTCTATTTTTATATTTTTCGGAGGACATTAAACCCTTTTCATCGGTAATATTGATGGAGATGAAAAGCTGAAAAGCAAGCAAAATAAACACNATTTTTCGGAGGACATTAAACCCTTTTCATCGGTAATATTGATGGAGATGAAAAGCTGAAAAGCAAGCAAAATAAACACCAATATACTATACTTAAAAAATATAAGTACTAATTTTAAGTATTTTAAATTTTCATTCATGAATTCGCAAGTTTTTGCAAAAAAAAGGATTTTTATTTATGTATTACTTACTTGAGACCTAA
>JXPH01014202.1:1876-12205 GCA_001014845.1 Mochlonyx cinctipes
TTTTATTTAATTATTTTTATGCTTTTAATTATTCATTTTAACCCTCTAGTGCCCCAGTTTTTATGTTCTGTGTTTATTTTATTTTTTTCTCCAGAACACAACTAGGCCATCGTGGGGTCTATTTAATCACGTAAGAACCCTAGCCAAAAGTATCACCAAATAAAAATTATAGTTAGGCACTAGAGGGTTAATATTATATGGTGTTGTGTAGTCCGTATAATGCAGGATTCTGCTTTCAAAATATAAATGCATGAAAATTAAATGATATTTTTTTATCAGATGAGAATTGATTAAATTAAGTTCTCATTCTTACGTCAAATCTTTTTAAATTTTTAATATAGAGTGTGCCGTCCAAGTGATATCTAAGATGAAAACTGTTGTAAGAATTCCCATGTCCCATTTTCACGTATATTGATAACAGGAAATTTGCAAACTTTTTATTAGTGCATATGATTTAAAATAAAGTTATGGTGGGCCATCGTCTATCGATATTTGTTAATAAATTGAAGTGTTTTATAAAAATGTAAAAAGTACAAGATGAAGTCAACTTGGAAAAATAGTTTATTGGCAAGTCGTTTAATGTATTTGAAGATGATATTTACGCCTCCTACGTAAACTAGGCCAACACGAAATCATCATTTTAGCTTTTCATCACTATAACTCAATAGATGAAAAGGTTATGTATTCAGTGAAAAAAAGTAGTTCGTTTAAAAAAAATATAAAAAAACTATTTGAAGAAAAAAAAATGTCTGTGTGTGTCTGTCGTCGTCGTCGTCGTCTATCTGTCTGTGTCCTGGATAACTCGCGTAATTCTCAACCAATTTGGCTGAAATTTTGTGTGGAGGCTTTTCTCAACAAATATAAGGACGAGTTCGTTAATGGACCAAATCGGGCCACGGGCTCAGGAGGCCCCCATACAAACTCACCAGAATTTTCCAGAAACCTTGAGTTCTAATGATCGAAATAAGCTCAAATTTGGAATATAATCTTGTGGTAAGTACCCAAGTACAGTTCATATAAAAGTTTTACCTCGGGACATCAGGATCTGGGGGCTCCTGTGTACCAGGTACTTGCAGAATTCTCCAGTTTTAGTGATCGAAATTAGCTCAAATTGGGAATACTGTATAAGCTTTTGGTAAGTATCTAAGACCAGTTCCTAAAAAAGTTTGACCCTGGGACATCGGGATCTGGGGGTTCCTAAGACCAGGAACTTCGAGAATTCTTAAGTTCCCGTGATTGGAATGAGCACAAATTTTTGAATATAAACTTTTGGTAAGTATCCAGGAACAGTTCCTAAAAAAGTTTTATCCTGGGACATCCGGATTTGAAGGCTTCTAGGTACCGTCCACTTCCAAAATTCTCGAGTTATAGTGATCGGAATGGTCTCAAATTTGGAATATAAGCTTTTGGTATAACTATCCAAGAACAGTTCCTATGCTAAATTAAGAATAATATCATCTATTCTGTGTGCTTCCAATTACAAGACTTTCTTGAAAAACTCTGTAAATACTTTTCCGATCCTTTTCAAAATTTGCACATATCATCTTTAGACTTCGAAATCCAGTTTTTATCACAATAAGGTATAGAAAAAATTTGCTGAAAAGCTACATACTCCACTTTGTGCTTTCCTACGTTTTTCAGTATGGCGAAAAGAAAAATTAGGCTCCAACTAAAAAAGTTTAAAGTTTAGATAACAATTTTGATAATGTTTGAGCTTTCGACAAACTCAGACTTTTACTAAAGTCAAAAACGAATTTTTCGGAAAACGCCTGTTCTGTTCTATTTTTGGGTCATCTTTGGACGCCTTAACAGTAGTTTTTGATCCGCATCACTTGGGCGGCACTCTGTATTTTCATATTTTGGGTTACCTATGTCTCATTCTATTTTTGAAGAATAAATTCGAGCTTTTTTACACTTATTTCATAAAGTAATATTATTTATTTTATAATTTTGGATACATCATAAAAATAGTGATTATATTTACAATTCTACACATTCATTATTCAACTAACAATAGTTTTAATATTTTTCAAAAAATAATAATAGAGAAGATAAGTCTAATAAATGCAATTAAAATCAGATTTAAATTAAATCCTTTTCAGCTTACTTTAGGTAATATGTACATTAAAACATAATTGATAACATTATACTTTGGTGAACATATTTTACGTAAATAATAATAAAAATAATTTTTGCACAATTTATAGAAAGTAATGCGTAACCAAATTACACATGTAAAAAAATAACGAAAAAATATTGCCCTTATCATGATTAATTTTTTTACATTCATAAATTTTGTTTTTGAATACGATTAACCTTTAATAACACAGAGTTTGATTAAATTGATTATTTTGTTATTTAGAAAATTTATTTTTTAATTATTTTTTTGAAAAACCGTATACTGTTTTTTATAATAATTTCAAATTCATCAAATTTCTCCAAGAAAGACGTATACAATTTTTGCAACTGGCCATTGTCAATCAGTCCTTTATTATTATTTTTTAGCCCGTTTACAAAACGGATGTTTCGGTCGCTCTCGTCACAACGACATTGTTGTTGTTTGGGGATCCGGAAGTTGCTGAATTCGCATTGTTTACAGCGCCACCAGTGGCGTCAGTTGGATTATTTTTGCAGTAGAACTTCTTGTGGGCAATAAAAGTGTTTAGGTATGTGAAGGAGATGTCGCAAGACTCACAGTACCTTGGACCTGAGTGGGTCAAAAGGGATATGTCTGTGTTTATGGCATTTGGAAGTGCTGGTGGCGATGGGGGTTTCGCTGATTTTGTTTGAGATTTAAATTTAATCTGAGATTGATTTAAGCTATGTGATAAAATTGGTGAGGACAATGGGGAAGCAACATCGTTTATTTCCGTTTTAATTATAGTTTCCGGTTCATCCATAACGACGTCCACATCCACATCATTTTCGTCACCTTTATTCTCTGCCGGTTCTGTTTTTATTAGGCTAGAAAATAAATTGATTAGTTGCAATAACAAAAAAAAAATGCTTTTTTTTAAATTACTTGTTATTAACAGGTATTGGAGTGTGTGTCGATCGTGGTCCAGGGGTTAAATTTCCATCCCCATTGTGAACTAAACTTTCTCCACCCTCTCCGATCATTGGGGAGTTTGATGGGGTCCTGTTTTGGGTGTGAACTAGCCTAATATGACGAACCTGAAAAAGAACAAATATGTTTTTTATTGTAGTGTAAATACTTAGTTCTAGCAAACTAGATTTGAATGTTTGGGGATAGGCATTTCAATAGTAGTAACCTGAAAATTCTATTCTGGGAGTTTTTTGTAACGCTGAACGCGAATCCGTAGTGCGAACATATTGAAAATGGCCCGGCGATTCGGGACACTTCAGATTCATGTTCTTCAGCATCCCTAAATATCGCCGTAAACCAATTTTTAATTTGCTACTATTTAAATGCCTTCAAAATTTAGATTTATTAGAGTATAAAGAAGAGGGGCCAGACTTACCACATTCCCTTTATAAGTTGAAGAATAATTACACATATCACAATAGTGCATTTGTTGCGGCAAATTATCTGGAGTTTGAGCCAACAATTGTGGTGATGCCGAGTTTGTTTGGTTCGCGACTGCTGTTACGGAAGCCACTGCTGCTGCGGGAGGAATTTCAATGCCATCCTCTTCCAAAATGCATGTTATGTAATTTTCTTCATTGAAATCATTCGTCTTTTTGTCAAAATGCATTCTGATATGCGTTCGCATTCCTCTGTAATTTTTATTAACATGTAGTTTTAATTAACAAATTTGCTTTGAAATAGATTACAAAAATTTATGATAACAAAAAATATTTTAAAAAGATTGTCAATTAGAATTTTTAAGGGTTTTAACGGGTTTTAAAAAGATTTTAAATGATTTTAAAAGGATTTTATATAGTATAAAAATAGTTTTCAAACGTTTCCATCATATTTAAAATCAGTCTATGGAACGGTTCCATGAACCGTGTAATCCATGTATGTAACGGTTCCATGAACCGGTTCATGGAAAAATAATTGGCGTTATGGTTGGAATTTTTTTTAAATAAGATTTTAAATTGGAAACGTTCGAAAACTATTTTTTTTGCTGAAATTCAACAATAATAAGCTAAAAACTAAATTTTCCACTCATTTTTTAAAAAGTTTATAATTTTTTCCAAATTTTTCCGAAGATTTAGAACGTCAGAAGGACGAGATTATTTTTCTTAACTTTTGCACTTTTTTTGTAAACACTTGCATAATTTTTGTAGTGTAAAACAATAAAACCTTAAACAATTAACGATTTTTTAGAAGATTTTTACCTTAAAGTATTCCCCTTATAACGACAAATTGTGCACCGAAATGCTTTAACTCCCCCGTGAGTATCCATGTGTCGTCTAGCTTCAGTTGAATTAGGGCTGATCACTTCACAGATTGGGCATTTATATGCTCCAGCTCCTGCAACAGTGCAAGGTTGTCCTGATTCGTGCACGCTTTTACACTTTGAACATCTTTCTTTTTGAGGAGTTGAAGATTGCTGTTTAAAAAATAATATCAAATAAATTTGTTTCAAAAATATTTTAACCCCTCACTCACCTGGACTTGTAAATCAACCCTTTTTGGACAATAGTACATTTGATGAGCAGACAAATTGTCCAGCGAAGTGAATTTAATTCCACAAGCAGCGCAGATTAATTGTTGATAGGCGACAGTAGCGCCGCTGCTTCCACCCCTAGTCGAGTTAGAAGTACCGCCAGGGGTTGAAGGACTTGTTGATTTTGGAGATATAGGAGGACTTACTTTAGTGTTTTCACCGTCTTCCAAGTTTCTGGCTGAGCAATAATGCTTTTTGTGGGCCAAATAATTTTCGTATTTGCAGAAAACTATGTTGCACTCTTTGCATTTCGAGTCACCCTGTTTGACGAATATTTGTGGCGCTGACGGAATCACGACGGAAGCGGCTGATGAATTGTTTGGTGTTGGAGAGTTGAGCTTGTTCAGAAGAGGAGACATTTGGGGTTGTTTTGGGGAAGCGTCACTGTGGTTGCTGTTGGCGTTTGAGGACAATCGGAGTGCTAATTCGAGACCTTGTTTCATTGACAATTGTGGTTGTTGCAAGAGATTGAGGTTGATGCTCAACGAAGGGTCTGAAAGTCTAAGAGCAATGTCCGCTGGGAGAAGAGGACGCATTTGGAGCAGCTGTTGTTGATGTTGTTGTAAAGAGGCTAGCGATAAAGGAGACATTGAAATAGAGCGGCTTCCTCTCGGACTATTCGACCTTCTTTTTGGAGATGGCGTCAATGGCGGACTTCCTGGTAATGATGGAGCGCAAACAATTTGTTCCGGTGTTACTGAATCTCCACTAACAGAAAGATTCTCTTTTCCTTCCATCATGCTGTCGAAATCCATTTTCAAATGTTCTGCAGACATTGCGGAAGAAAGTGATAAGGATCTTTCTCGCAAACTAATTCCGGGAGACATTCTTCTAATTGATAAATCTAGTGGAGTTGAAGTTTCTCTGTAATAAAAATTATAATTAGTCTAACATTTGTATTTGACCAATCCCATCAACAATACTCACTTTCCAGCAACTTCTTTTTTGTTGGCGGCTTTCAAAACTTCCCCTGTACTGTTACTATTCGAGCTATTGTCATTCACGTTTGCTACACTCGGGGTTTGAACCCGTGACTGAGCATTTGGTTGGGGTTGCGGTTGAGATGTGGAGGCTAAAGAAAAAGCGATCGGCTGTAAGGCTCCATTTTGGAAGATGAAGCAGGCGGATTCGGAGTTGGAAACGTTGGGAGCTAAAGAGGAGCTGAAAAAAAATTAATGCTAGATTCAGTTCTAGAGAGTAGTTATAAAATATCTTACATAGGTCCCGGTAAAACGCTAGCGCCTCTAATCAGAGAATAAGGTATTATAATAATTGGGTTAGTTGGTAACGCTAAAAACGGTTGAGGCTGTGGCTGCGCCATTACTGGCGGTGTCTTGGCCACTTCAGTTGGGCTCTGAGATCCCGACTTTTGAGTGGCGGTTGGTTTTGGTGTTGTCACATTGTTCGGCTGGCCTTCACGGTGTCTGGAACTGCAGTAGTGCTGCTTGTGTGCACGATATGTTTTAGTACTTGAAAACCTAATATCACAATCGGAGCAGTAGCGGTCGATTTGAGGTTGAGGCTGCTGGAGAGCTTGTGCCGTTATTTGTAGTTGGAGCTGACTAGTGGCATCGTCGCCATTGGAGGTGGTAGAACTGGGCGTTGGAGACGACTGATGCATTCGCATATGTCGATTTAGAGAGACTTTTTTGTCGGCGCTGTACGAACATTGCGTACAGGCGTACTGTTTTCCAGTTTTAACGGATTTGTTTGGAGGTTCCGTGCTATTTGGATCGTTTGATGAATTCTTTCCTCCATTCTCATCAGCGTCTTTTCTATGTGAACAGTAATATGTTTGATGTGCTTCCAGGGTGGATGCTGAAGAGAATCGTATTCCACAAGGGCCGCACATGAAGACGGGCAGTCTTGGAGGAAGATCTACATTGATTGGTATGGTAATATTTTCTGGCTTCTCAATTATTCTCTCCGGTTGAAGATATTCTTTCTCATTCTTATCAAAATTCTCTTCGTTGGCTACAGTGATATTTTTGAGATCTTTTGCATCAGGATTTGTAGCAGGATCAGCTGCGAGAACAGTGTTCAATCTTAACAATGGTAAATGGTGCTGGAAATTTATTATTGGGGATTTACTATTCTCTTCCTTCTCTGAATCTGAAGATTTTCGATCCATAATTTCAATTTTTATATCTCCTACAGCCGTATTCCCGTCCTCCAGATCCCCCTCATGAGAATTTGGGGTTGAACTACAATTCGATGGTGTCGGGGAAGGCGATACCCTGTCGGTATCATTTTGGCTTGATGGTCTTGAACTGTTCATTTCTTCTCCTCCTTCTGAATTCTGTTGTTGTTGCTGTTGTTGCTCTTCAGACAATTCTTCATCCTCTCCTGAAAAAAAAAATGAAAATAAGAAATTAATATTCCCACAATTCACATTCGTTATGAAGATTATGTCACTCATTCAATATTTATTCTTTAATAAATACACTTTTAACGAGTTTTTAAGTAAATAAATCAAAATGTTATTGACGGGGATTGTATTGTGGAACGCTATTTTAGAAGTTGATTTTTTTGGTTCTTACAGCGGCGGTGCTCGTTCGTTAAAAACATGTATTTAAATAAATTACCTTCGTAAGTACTCTGATTTTAAAAATGGAAGTACTTAGTTTTTTATTGATATTATTATTTATATTCTCAAAACACTATGAAAACTACTCATTCTTTATTATTCTGGAATTAGGTTTTAGGAGGATATATCTTGAACATGACCATAATTTTTTAGGCTTTACAGTTACAAATAAGATTTTGTCGCTGAATGAAACTTTGATAATTGGAATAAGTTGTAGTTCTGCAATTAATTGGGACTGATGTATCACAAATTCAATTTTTCAAAATAAAGTGTCATCTAGGGGGTCCCCACTTTAGTCGTTTCAGTTTTGGTACAATGTCCAAACAAAAATAAGAACCCGTAAACCAAATTTCATATTTTTAGACATTTTTTACACTAGCGCCCTAAAAATGGTCAAAATATTCAACACATTTTTTTTGGTTCCACAGATACAGTCCAGTATAAGAGATACCTCATTTCAGCCAAGTTTGGAATACTTTAATTTTTGAAATGGAATTAGACTTGAATAAAAATCATTTGTGCAAATTTTTAAGAGGATCGGAAAAGTATTTACAGAGTTATCCAAGAAAGTCTCTTAACTGGAAGCCCCAAGAATGGATGATATTGTCCCAAATTTAGCATAGGAACTGTTCTTGGCCACTTGTCATAAGTTTATATTCCAAATTTGAGCTCATTTCGATCACTAGAACTCGAAAATTCTGGAAGTGGCCGGTACCTGGGAGCCTTTAAATCCTGAAGTCCTAGGGTCAAGCTTTTTGAGGAACTGGTGTTGGATACTTTCCACAAGATTATATTCCAAATTTGAGCTCATTCCGATCATTAGATCTGAAGATTTCTGGAAAATTCTGTCAAGTTTGTATGGGTCCCCACGATCCCGTGGTCCGATTTGGCGCATCTACAAACTTAACCTTGTTGAGATTTACGTGAGTTTTCGTTCCCAGACACATACTTACATACATACGTACATACATACAGACACATACATAGACACACAATTTTTTCGGATTTGTGCGATTCAGACCAAATGGAACAACTTTTGTGAGGACAGAAAGAAGTCTAGTGTTTTTATTTTTCCGAGGATATTATAACCTTTTCATCTATAAAATTGTTAGTGATTAAAAGCTAAAAGTGACTAAATGACTTTCGAGAAGTACTTTCTTGGGTTTTTTTTGAATGAGTGTGTCTCTTCCTCATTTCGATCATTAGAGCTGAAGATCTCTGAAGAATTCTGATGAATTAATATGAGGCCTCAAGATCATGTGGGCCGATTTGGACCATTAGAGAATACCTCCTTTCAGTGCCGTGCATAGCTATTTTGCAGCAGGTTTCACCTGGAACAACTTGGGGGCCCCCTAAGGGCCCTTTCCATGTTTTACTGCATTTTTGTTACACAATTTGTCGGTCTAAGTGGTTTCCTTGCATCCAGGAAACCCCCTTATGCACGGCCCTGCCTCCTTTCTTACGAAAAAAGCCTGTAGGTATAATAAATTTTAGCCCAAGCAGGTGAGACTTACGTGAGTTATCGAGCACAAAGACAAACACACAGATAGACACATACTTACAGATGTTTTTTTCGCTTTTCGCGTTTAAGACAATTTGAAGTAGCTTTTCCTGGGACCAACTTTTCAAATTTTACTGAATAGCTTTTTATTTTCTATCTATCGATATTATGAGAAAGAGAAAGAAACGGTAAAATGATAACTTTCGGTTGTAAAAAGACGAGCTTGTTTATAAGTCTTCTTAATTAACTAGGTTGGTCCTAAAATCGATTTTCAAATTCCAAGAATTCAATTTCTAGGCTGAATTTTAATGCAAATTTCTCACCATCAATGATAAGGCAAAATTGAAAAAAAAAACTTTGTGGGATTGGCAAGGCAAAACACCTCTAATTTACTAAATACTCTCTCTAATCGACGATCAATTCTATGTAAAACACGTTCAATTTTATTTTATTTCACTACAATTATTTCTCTATATCTTTTCCCCATCAACCATGCAGAACCGAACCACAATATAGCTGATGATGGCCCTTGTGCACTTTTGTATAAATGTAAGAGAGAAGAGAGCTGAAAAAACAATTAAACGTTTAGTTGGTTTTTATTTTCATTAAAAAAAAGAACGAATTTTATAATATAAAAATAAGATCGAAATCAATATTGAACTTGAATTAACAACAAGTAACACGACTTGTGTCAATTTATTTCGAAATCAGATTGACAATAATTAACTGAACTGCAAACATTTCTGCATTTGATTCGATTTGTAGTTATGCATTTAATTGCAGCTGCAAAAATAATATTATTTATTGAAATCGAAATGATTCATTGTATCCATTTCCCATTATATACCGGTTATTTATTTATTTATGTGGAAGACATGTAAAGGTTTGTACTAGTAAAAGAGAAGACTTCAAGAGAAGAGGCACAACACCAAGTGTCCGCATATCTCTTCATCACAATCGCGCAGATGCAAACTCATTTAAATTTTAAATAAGATGATTATCTTAAAATGCAACTTTTAAAAAATGTTAACCTACATGAATGACAAATTTGACAAAAATCTATAAACCAATATGCAAAAAGGCAGGCACAGAACCAGCAAAAGGAGGCTGCATACAAAAAAAGAAGAAAAGAAATAAAATTGGAGTTCCAATTAAAAGTAAAAAATTTATTTATTCACGAATGATCACCAGATTGTTTCTCCACTTTGTATTTTTTTGTTCCAAAAACTATATAAATCTTTTTTCATCATCAATTTCATGACGCAATAAATATAATGAAAAACATATAAGGAACATACAAAATATAAAAAGAGCCAAAGATGATCCTTATCTAGTAAAAATCTTTCAAGAGAATTGGTTCGTTTTCGACTAATAACTTGTGATAAAAATAAAATTCTAACAGCAAAAAAGCTATTCATTTGTACAGTCTGTTTGGACCACCACCATGTCTTATTTTGGAACAACATATTAAGGCCCTGAACGAAATATGTGCATATTCTACAAAAATAATCATTCGGTAACCCCATAAAATGTACACGTATACATGAAAGTTCAATGTTTTGCTGAAGTTGCACTTAGATCCAGCAGGGCTAAGGTTCGGAAGC
>JXPH01014236.1:12875-23751 GCA_001014845.1 Mochlonyx cinctipes
TACCCTATTATTCATTAATAATAGCCCACACAAAGCAATTTACCTTCTCGACAACGTTGAAAAAACGCAAGTTAATTCAATCGTCATGGGTCGGATATGAACCCGTACCCTCTGGTTGATAGGCAGACGTGCTACCGATCAAGCCACAAGGGCAGTCGATTTTTCAAAGTAGTGACAATAAAAAGTTTTGTTTCCCCATCGAATTTTTTTTCTAGAAAATCTTTTCACCAAAAATTTTGTTGGGACAATTGCCACAATGACACATTCGTTGTTATTGGGTGTACAAATTAGTTCGGTCCGTTTTTTGTGCCGAACCGATTAAACAAAGTATTGTCCATCGCTGACTGGCATCTTTTATCCATCTTTATGGCAGCTCATGATTCCACGTCGGAAAAACCACACGCCCTTTGAAAATATCTAAGAATCGACCCATTTTTTGGTAGCTTCATATGAATGGAAGTGCCTCTCAGCCCGGCCATAAGTCATTGATTGAAACAAATAGAAATCAGAAAGAGTAATGTCTGGAGAATACAGCAGGTGCGGTAAAACATCCCATTGCAACATGAGGCCTAGCGTTGTCATGCATAAGAATAACTTTATCATGTCTTGGCCTATATTCTGGCCGTTTTCTCACAATGTACGGCTCAAACGAATCAATTGCAGTATATACTGGATTTAGCAGCTCATAGTATACAAAACCCTTTTGTTGCCACCAGGTACAAAACATGACCTTCGAAACATTAATATTCGGCATCGTGACTCAATGACTCTGTTTGACACGTATCTAAATCGAGTAATACCTGTAATTCTTTGTTTTTGATTTTTTTTTTGGCTGTCCAGAGAGAAATCTCTATTCTTGAAACGTCGAAACCAATCTCTACATGATTTATCAATTGGAACAGTGTCACCATAAACTTTCACAAGCATTCGATGCACTTCAGCTGCAATTTTCTTCCAATTAAAGCAGAAAACTGAAACCTCCCGCAAATGCTGCTTAGTTAACGCAAAATTTGACATATTCAACAGAGTAAAATACAAGGTTTTTCTATTAAAGTTTCATACAAAATTCATAATGAAACTCAAAGTGATATAAACTGAATAATTTTGACAGCTGTCTAACCTCTCTGAAACCACCGAAATCAGCTGTCACTATGAAACAATCACAGCAATCAGAGCCATCTTTTAAAAACGGATCGAATAGGGCAATGGAAATTGATTTGAAATTTTTTCCGTAGGACGTCGTCGCTACTTAATTTAATTTGTACACCCAATAAAACGATATACTTTTTTGTCAGTTTTGTTTTCATTGTCCCATGGACAACGAAGCAATATTTTTTTCATTGCCGAAAGAAAGTTCTCTGAAATATGAGGACTCGCCTGGTCCCAATAGGGTACATATAGGCCTTATTATTAATATTATATTAAATTTTTTGACATGCAGCTAAAAGCTCTTTTATCACTTCCAAGAATCATAATAAGATACAAAAAGCATAGGCTGAGGAACAAAAATACCCCGGTAGAGTTACTGGTATAAAATTACAACATTTTAGAAGACTTAAAATTTAAATCTTTAGAAAGTTACCAACTGTAAAACAAGCTACTCGTATCATCATTTTACTTAATTCATCGTATACATTAGCGTCAAAATGAAAAAAAAGTCTGAGGTAGAAAATAGCATTGTTCAAGTATTTCAAAGACAAACATTATAAAAAAGGAATCTCGAATTGAGTTCAAGACGAAACAAAAATGTATGCATCATGAACAGAATAAAGTCATCTCTTCATAAACATCAACATCAAATCACAAAACATACAACATAATACAAAACACAACATATGACATAAGAGAGCAGTGTCAGAGTCAGAGTAGTAGAAAAAATAAGTGCATATTTTGTACATGTTTAGAATTATTGTGCAAAATTACATATTCGTCTCGTATACATAGTACATACAAAAATAATCAACATGTACGGCATGTATCATAGCTGTAGAGCTCATAAAAACATAATAATGTGAAATTGAAATGATGATGACAATGACATTAATTTGATGTTTCTTTGATAAAATTTCACACTGAAAGGAGCTTCTGGCTTCTATTTTTCCGATATACACTATTGTAAGGTCTCCCGGTAGATCACAGAAAAGTTTGGGAAAAGATTTCGTGTATTTCAGGCGTGATTTTACAGATGCTCTGGCATTTAGGTATAGGTTTAGTTTTGGACCAATTTTCTTTTGAGAATTTCTCGACTGCATAAAAACATAAAAATCTTCCCACATTTAACTTAATCTTTTAGAGAAAACTCCAAATTTTTGGGTGAACTCTTACATCAAAAACATTGCAATAATATCATAAAAGAGTGAAAAAACGTATAAAGTGGATTTAATATATTATTTATGATAGGAACTGGATATAGACTTGGACAAAGATCATATGTGCAAACTTTGAAGAGGATTGGAAAAGTGTTTACAGAGTTATCAAAGATAGTCTGGTATTTAGAAGCATCAGGAATGGATAAGTTTATCCCAAATTTAGCATGAGGACTGATCACTAAAACTCAAGAATTCTGACAATTCCTGATACACAGGAGCCCTCAGATCCCGATGTCCACACAATTTACGTCACCATATAGCCGGGACCTAGCAAAACATAATCACGCAGTGAACTGTCCAACAACATACGGTTTACTGCCCTCGTACCAACGCATTATTTGGAGCGCGTGGAAACTGCGTGGAAAATATAAAAAACCGTTGGCTAATTCATCGCTGGAAAATAAATAAAAAAGCGTTGGGACTTACCCGCTTTATGCAGGTCAGAGTGTTTAACTTATCGAGTGAAATGCAAAAGTCGTACGCATTCCGTTTGTGCTCCAATTGTCCTCAAACTAGAGCTCTTGGCACAAAATCAAGAAAAGAAAAGAGAAATCAAATAAATGTCTTCATAGGAACTAGCTGTCCTTGGTAAGTAATAAATATTGTGTTGTTATTATTTATTTCGTTGCTTCGTGAGGTCTAATGAGGATTGAAGTGTGGTCTCCTTCCTAATCCCTTCACTCACCTTTCAAATTATTGCGGACATATCAACTGAGAACTTGCCCGTAACGAGTCTTCCAGTCGGACAGAATCTAAACACAATCAACACAGGCTTGGCTTAGGCTAAGGCTGGCGCTAAGTGTCGATCTGTTCCTAATTGTTGCGGTACCTAGTTCCGTCCCATCCCCTTTCTTATTTTATCTAATTTAACCCCCTTTTTTACTTATTTATGAACCTATGGTACCCAGGCGAGACACAGCCAATCAATAGTCCTATTCCATCGCATTCGGTCCCTAGCGGTTGCTATTACGTCACCCCATTCATCGTTGCGTACACCCAACTCTGACTTGACGGAATGGCGCCAAGTTTGGCGTGGTCTGCCTCTAGATCTGGTTCCTTCCCGAGGACAGTACTCCAAAGCTTCATTTGCTACTGATCCAGGCTTTGTTGGGCCCCTTCATAGCACGTGGCCAATCCATCCATGTTTACGTCGCCTGATTTCTATCTCCATACTGGTCATACCACATTGCTGCCATCTTATCCGGAGAATCTGACGAAGACATCGATTGACAAATGTCTGAATTTTATTGGTGACTGAATTAGTCACTTTCCATGTTTCGGACGCGTACAGCAGTGTGGATAGTACAAGACTTCAAAATAGTCGAATCTTGGTGTTTTTTGATATAAGGCCTGAGCGCTAGATGTTGTTTAGCACATACCCCTATAAACTATTCTATTCTTTCATATTCAACCTTGTTTTTTTCCTTTTGGTGAAGTAGTGTCCATAACAGACACTTTGTTCTAGTTTATATTACAAGGGCCTGTTACAAGGGTCAAGCTTATTCAGGAACAGTTCTTACATACTTTCCACCAGATTTCGTTCCAAAATTGAGCTCATTTGGATCATTAGAATTCAAAATTTCTGGAAAATTCCTATTTGGCCTACATTTGATCCAACTTTCCCGAGGAACCAATTTTTTTTTCAAATATTACTGAATACATAAGCTTTTTTTCTACGATTGATGAGAGAAAGAAAGCAAAACTAAGTTCCAGAGGTTGTAATTTCCCGGCTTTTTAATTCGGTGTAGGTTGAGTTACAAAGACGGCTTCTAGAAAGCCTATTTTTTCGTCATGTCGTTGATATGAATATGAAATTTTATGTCAATGAGGCAATTGATTATGCGTTGATGCTGGGTGTAAACATATGTTTACGTAGACATAATATTTGATTTTAAGTATCAGTTTTGCGTATTTTTGGTTTGGTATAGGCAGACGATAGGAGAGAGTTTGCATATACATATTTACATAATTTCTGTTTACATTTTGGAGATTGCAAATCCATTTATTTATTATCATATTGAGTAAATATGAACCAAAGTACAAGTTGGTAATGTAACAATTTATTTATTTGTTGTTTTTTTTACGTAATAGGGAAGTTCTTTATTAAAATCGTGTAGCTGGTGAAAGATAATTTCTCAAAAATATTTGAATTGAATCCCCTATTTAGAATAAAATATCCATAATTGCTTTTGATTGAATTTGAGTTTGAGATTTTTTAATTTCACACGATCTGTGTAGACCTCTTAAATTGTATTCTGTTTATTCATTGGCAGCAATTCACGTTTAATTGGTGAAAAAAGTGTTCCTTCCCTTCTTCTGATTGCTGTTGTTAAGTGGCGCCAAATTAAGTATTTTAATTCAAGGGCACTAGTTGTATATTTAAAACAAATTGATATTAAAAATAATTAAAACATCAATATATGCATAAAATGTTTTTTCACATTGCAAATTAAAATTTAATATTATTATAGTGATGGACACCTATCGTGTATGTTGTATGTATATTATACAACTATAAAAAAAACAATTAAATTTTCAAGCAAATCAGAAAATAGTTAAAAAAATAAATCATTCATCGCAAAAAATTTTATGCATGCAAATTTTCACTATTGAGTTTAACCATAAATACATATTTTGAAAAATAAATAAAAAATCATACGTTACGTAGAGTTAAGTTGAACTCCAAAATATTTGATGTGTGTTCAAGTGTTCTGTGGGTAAAAATTTTTCACGCCTGTATCGCGGTAGCCAAATGAAAATCTACTGGCTGCTTAAAAAAAACTAAAAATTCATACATTGATTGGCCGTAAAATATTAAGGCCGGAAAATTATAGCCGAAAAATCTCAAGGCAGAAAAAATATTGTCCAAAACTTTTGCAAGGCCGAAGAAGCTCTGAAGAGCTGTAGAGTTAAATCTAAATCTGATTCTGATATATTTACAGAAGGGAGTCTTTAAACTAGGGCTACGCAACAACACTTGATTTTAATTTTAATTTTTATATTTTTCAAAGAAAGATGAAGGTTGATGTCTTGGAGACCTTAAACTAGGGCTATGCATAAAACTGTTTTTGTTCTTTTTGATAAATATTTTTGATGTTGTTTGAATTATAAACTACGTTTTTACGTTTAAGTGAAAGTCATACGTTTGGCCCAAAAATGAAAATCACCCAAATCAACTTTAAAACACGTTTTGGGCCTCTAGGAATCATTTCGGTTTGTTAATCGGTTGGGTGATTCGTCGATTCTTTTATTCGTTTTTGTAACTTTTCTATGTCTCCAAGCAAACTCCTAGACGGTTTGCCCGATTAAGCTGAAATTGTGGATGAAGTATTCATTTGATAAGACCACGTCATCCATTTATATTAGAGTTCAATTGGACATAGGCTTCTGTGAGGTCCCATACAAAAGTTCGTCATTTTATCGATAAAAACAGTACCAATTTCATGCCTACAATTTTTAGCCCAAAGGCTTCTGTGGACTCCCCTACAAAGTTGACATTTTTATACCAAAAATGATGAATTTTTATAATAAAACGAAAAACGGAGTAACGTCATCCATCAGTCATCACTAATCAGTTCGTCCCTCAGAATGGCACACATAATTAGCCAAAGTAACGTTAGGAGCGGAGGCATAGAAAAAGAAAGAAGTTAAAATCATGATCATTTGTGAATTGATGTCTGCGTCAAGAACGATTACAAACACTGAATTATGGCAGCATAACACATTGCTGATATGACCAGTATGGAGATAGAAATCAGGTGACGTAAACTTGATTAGATCGGCCACGTGCTACAAAGGGGCCCAATGGATCAGTAGCTAAAGAAGCTTTGAAGTACTGTCCTCGGGAAGGAACCAGATTCAGAGGCAGATCACGCCATACTTGGCACCGTTCCGCCAAGTCAGAGTTGGGTGTATACAACGATGAATGGGGTGATGTAATAGCAACCGCAAGGAACCGACGGAGATGGAATAGGACTATTGATCGGCTGGTCATAGGCACTTAAGTAAGTAAGTAAAATCATGAAGTTGGATCGATCTGGTTCTTTACAGTCTGTCTTTTGAAACTTACGACATTTTTTTTCTGCCTTATTATTTTTCGGATTTAATTTTTCGGCTTAATTTTTTTCGGCTTTTTGGAGTATATTCACAGTAGCTTCACGACTGTGGTGCTCCTAAATTCACTATAAATTCTCTGTCTCTTGAATATTAATGAAAAGTTTTCTCAAACCAAAATTTCACAACATTCTTCTAAAATCCCAATGTTCTCTCACTGGAGATTGATGTTCAAGTGTTGCTAAGCTGTCTTGGTAAGAACGTAACTGACAATGAGATATATTGATTAGGTAGGAATAGCAGGGCTGTGGTGATCAAAATAGCATCAAGTTGAGTCATTGCTACATTGCTACCCAAACTCTTGTTGGGAAGAGTGTATAAGGGCGTAGAAGGAAGCATATGGAATAATAAATAACAATCACTTACTAAAGTTGCAAGTATCCAATTATGAAAATATGGCAATTAATTGTCCAAAATCTAATTCAAATGCCGGGCAAATGCATATTGTCGTGGTGTCTGTTCTGGTGGCGACAAGTTCCATATTTTGTAAGTGGTCATTGCAAAAAAGCTCTTTAAGCGTTAACTAGCCTGACCACAATATTTACTATTTAGTATTGTTTTAAGGAATTTTTGCGTTTGGGTTATTGGTAAAACTAAATAACCTGCCTTTCCCCAAGGAATCAGTTCATTACCGTCAACATTAGACTACTTTAACTAAACAACGAGAAAACGTTAGATAAACAAGATTATGTTTTTTCAAGGAAATAATCCTTTTATATTTCTAGAAATATTTCAATCACGAATAAATTTTACTGAATCAAGTTTTCTTTTAGAACATTTGACACATAAAACCCTCTTTCAAACCAGAAATATATAGGATTTACAGAAAGATCCTTACAACATTTATTTTCTCCTTCTTTGATCAAATATTTGCATTTTTCCCTCATAATCAATTTCCATCTCAATAGGTATTGAATATTTGGAAATTGGAATGGAAATCTCATAACCATTGGTTGAAATGTCAAGCAAACGAGCTAATACCCACATTACGATGAACTCGTGTACAGCGCAAATGCACAACAATTCAATGATATTTAAGTCTGAGCTTTAAAAGTGAAAACTAGAGGCTTGCTGCTGTATTTCTTCAATGATTTATAGAATTAGCTAAAATACTACCCAAGCAAAAAACTAATTATCAAAAACGGTTTCCTACTTATCACGTTTTTTTCAAATGAAGGTGGCCAAGGTGGCCAGGTGGCAAATTCGAGGCAAGTGTGTTTTTAATGAGCTTTTTTTCTTCTTTCATCATAGATATAAAATACTATACAATACTATAGATAGAAAAGAAATAAGACCTCGATTTAACCTTGACAAGTGGAATGGAAAAGTATTTACAGAGTTCCAAAAAAGTCTGGTAATTGGAAGCACCCGAAACGGATGATATAATCCCAAATTCAGCATAGAAA
Organism: Mochlonyx cinctipes; assembly: GCA_001014845.1. Taxonomy (NCBI): domain Eukaryota; kingdom Metazoa; phylum Arthropoda; class Insecta; order Diptera; family Chaoboridae; genus Mochlonyx; species Mochlonyx cinctipes. The sequence continues at coordinate 20,764 of JXPH01014236.1, forward strand.
ATGTTTTAGGGCACTTACCAAAAGCTTATATTCCAAATTTGAGCTCTTTCCGATCACTAGAATTCAAGTATTCTGGAAGTTTTTGGTACACAGGAGCCCTCAGATCTCGATGTGCCAGGGTCAAACATTTTTAGGAACTGTTCTTGGGTACTTACCAAAAGCTTATATTCCAAATTTGAGCTAATTCCAATCATTGAAACTCAAGATTTCAGGAAAATTCTGGTGAGTTGGTATGGGAGCCCCTAACTCGGTGGCCAGATTTAGCCCATTGACTAACTCGTCCTTACTTTTGTTGAGAAAAATCTCCACTCAAAATTTCTCACACTGATTTTTTTAGGTTTTTCTCGTATTTTAGACCATTTGGAACAACTTTTTCTGAATAGTTTTCTTTTCTTTTCTTTCTATCTATAGATATGATGGGAGATATAAAGAAATGCTTAAATGTCTGTGCCCTCGATAACTCGCTTGATAATTGTAAGGCAACTTTGACCCAAGCCTCAATTGCCTTAATTGAAGGGTAACTACCCTATTGTTCTAGTCACATCCATGAGATGTGTTCCAACCTGGTTATTTAATTAAATTAGGGAAGACATACCATGGTCTAACGATCTGCCTCCTAGATTGCTCTTAAAACCTTTATTCCCATCCAAATACCCCTAACAATCATAGAAAGTACTTCAACAAATCAACAGGGTACAATCATGTTACGGCTAATGCCAATAGAGGGCCTATAACGGAATTGGTCTCGAAAGAGGGATCGTCGAGAAGCGTGTGGTAAAAAAAACTGTCAGATGGCTCGAGCAACGTCGGAAGAGAGAAGCCGTATTTAAAAAGGCACCTGGAACGAATAGAGTTTTTGAAAGGAAAAGAGAAAGCAGCCCAATCCTTGCTCTCCACGCAAACTGGCAGGCTTTGTTGGTAAGTTTTCTAGAATTCTTTGAATCCCCTGGTTCATGGCCATGGTAGTGGAGTGACCAGATATTTTGTTAATTCTCTCCCAATACAGATTCAACGTGAACTCCCCCTCCCTCAAATCGTGAACACTCAGGGTGAGCCGGCAACTGGAAAGAGGGGAAGGAGTCACTGTATGGGAGAGTTGAAAGAAAATGCGTTCAGCGCAGAAAATCTGTCCTCCAATTACAAAATTGATTACTTAATAAAGTGACTCTAACCTGGAAACGTGGAAACGTGTCATTTCTTTTGTGCCAAACTGAGTCCAAGAAACCCCGTTACATAATTTTCAACCAATTTGGCTTAAATTTTTTGTGGGGACTTTTCTCAACAAAATTAGGAACGAACTCATTAGTGAGTCGTAGCGAGCATGGTCTTAGGACACCCATTGAAACTTATTAGAATTTTCCTGATATCTTGAGTGCTAATGATCGGAATGAGCCAAAGTTTAAACATAGTCTTTTGGTAGGTATCTTTTTAGGACCAGTTCCTGGAAGAGTTTGACCCTGGGACACCTGGATCAGAGGGCTTCTATGTACCTGGAACTTCCAGAGTTCTCTAAATCTAGCGATCGGAATGAGCACTCAATATTGAAATATAAGCTTTTGGTAGGAGCCCAATAACAATTCCTTTACTTATAATATCATCCGTTTCTGGTGTTTCCAACTGCCAGACTTTTTGGATAACTCTATAAATAGCTTTCACATCCTCTTCAAAATTAGCATATATGATCTTTGTCCAAGTCTAAATCGAGTTTCAAGTCAGGTATTTGAACTTGCCCTCTGTGGTTGAAAGGTCTCTGCAGACTACAGGTTCAAATACTGCTCATGACGATGAAATAAACCTCGTTTTTTTTTTTCGACGACAAGGTGGATTGCTTTGGGTAATCTCCGACATGTATTGACATACTATCAAAAATATACTAATACAAAAACTAAGCGTATGATGGTGTTAATGTCGAAGAGGTTAGTCAGCTCCCTCATAGATTTTCAATATTTTTTCTGGTTTAAATTATTCTGCATTAAATTTTTCGTCCAATACTCAAAAATGTTGCAACACAAAACTTTTCACAGGAAGCATATAAAATTCAATAAAATTTTAATTCCAACTCCAACTCTAATTGAGTTGCATTGCGATTGAATGTTGGGAGTGTTGCTAGACTGGTTCTTCAACAACATCATCATCATGAATATATTTTATTTTATTTTTGTATATGTAACAGAAATGTATAATGAACTTTGGGTTTGATATCTTCTCCAAGCAACATTGACATTCGAAAACATAAATTTAATTATGATTTTGTATTTTGTGTTTTTCAATTCAATTATAAATTGTTTTCTTACAACATTAAGCAACACTTTATTTGTTTATGTAATTAGGGTCGGTTCTAGTAAATGAGACAAAGAAAACTATTTTCATTTTCTTTATATTTTTTTATGGTAAAATGGTAATTTTGCAACAAAATATATTCAGATAAAAACGTTCGGTTACATTGTTTGCTAATTATACTGCCTACATTATTATAAGTACGGCATTTGAATGATAATGAAACTTTATTGTTTCTGTACAAACTACCGGGCGCTTCGTTCAATGTTCTTCCTTATAAATACCATACAGTTACTGCCAACTGCCAAAACCATCTTTCAGAACGCATCAATTACATGGAATATAGAAATATAGATATTGAAACTTACCTGGAAGTGTAAATCAATCAGAAAGAAATCGAAGTGAATTATCCTGTTTTCTTTTATGAGGATGTTAATCCAGCACGTAAAAATCGGAAGCACGCTTCTGTGTTTATTTTGATAAACATATAGAAATAAATTTCCACACGTTTTAAAAATAAATAATAATAAAGAAAAAATAAACTAATCAGAAATAAATCAAGTTCACTTTTTCTTATGCTTATGTTGTTATGTTACGTTATGTTATGTTATAAGTTATGCTTCATAAAATTTTCTTTTCATACACACTCTGAAATAATCCAGTTTCAATAATAATTTTTCAATATAATGCCAAGTTTATTCCACTTCGAGG
>JXPH01014239.1:404-13127 GCA_001014845.1 Mochlonyx cinctipes
TTTTTTTACACGTTTCAGAACATTTGGAGCAACTTTTTTTTTGTTTTACTGAATCCATAACCTTTTCATCTATTGAATGATAGTGATGAAAAGCTAAAAGCGTTCATTGTATGCAATAATATTAATTATTCTGTATCACAATCACTAAAAAATTCTGTGAAATAAGGGTGCATTATGTGGTGTTTTTTTTCTTTAACTAAAATCCATGATCATTTAAGAAAAAAAGGGTGCATTTGATGCAATTCAGTTGCTATGCTTTTTTGATTGGAATCAAATCTGAATGTCACTTTTGTCATTTCCGAGTGAAAATGACAAATTTTTCATAGTTCGTGTGATTCGGGTTTGTTACTTTGATTCGGATTTAATATTTTTTTGTCATTTTCACTCGTAAATGACAAAAATGACATTTGGTTTTCATCCCAATCAACAAAGCATAGCAACTGAATTGCACCAATTGTGTGCAATATTATTCTTGCTGCATCTTTAACACTAAAAAATTCTTTGGAAAAAAGGTGCATTATATAGGGTTTTTTTAATAAACAATAAGTTGTAAATTTATTTATTATTATTTCGGTCAAAATTTCCAAATATTTTTTTATGATTTGGCCAAATGTCCAAACTAAAAAAAATCGGCCTTATGGATTCAGCCATATGGCCCAACACCTTCTTTTTCTATCTATAGATATGATGGGAGAAAGAAAGAAAAGCTAAAAGTTCATCGGAAGAGCTAATACAACAACGAAGTAGTAATGAGAACATCACCAAATGCTCGAGCATTTCATCTAAAAGCATTTCGGAAGCAAAATATTCTAGCCGAAATACTCATCTCTCCGAAAATAACATGTATTTATTCAATATTTTTAGATCAAAGACCCTATTTTTATTCCGAAAAGCCCACGCCCTCCCCTCATTTATCAATGTCGCTTAACATTGCAGCAACTTTGTGTAGTATGTGAACAAAGCAAAGACGTGGCTGCTTCCTAATTTATTTCGTATGAAAAACAGAAGAAAAAACTCGGTTGTAGAGCGTAACGTAAATCTGGTGTTATATCATTTTCGAACTCGAATCGCAATGGAGTGGGACAGAACGACCGAGTCAAGGTCACACTAGTTACGTACAACGACACCAGAGGCCTTCAACACAATTTTGAACTTAATTCAATATTTTGATTCGTTATAAGGTGGAGTTTATCCTATAATTTAAGAAGGGAACAAGAATTTATAGGCGTTTCAATAACCCGTCTCTTATTTCTACATACGAAAAAAATATATTTAAAAACATAACACATACACGTACGTAAAATACAAGTGTATAAACACCGAGTAAGACGTCATCAACATTTCGAATTTATTCGTAGCAATTTCGCTTTCGTTGATTCGGCGATGTTCGTTTCGAATGTCTTTTCAGTGTTGAACGGGCAATGAAACTGTTAACTTATATTATGTAAAAATTGCGATATCGTCGTGACCTAATCAATCGGCCATATCTGTACATTGGACAGAGTGACTGTCTAGTGAAAAAACAACAATTTGGATAAAAGCACTTCGAAACAAATGGATTACGGGAGTGAATTATAAATATAATAATGCATTGAAAGAAAAATATATATATAGATTTATATTTTTATGTAAGTGTATATGTGAATTGAAATGTGTATGTGAAAATAAAATATCTGTATAAATAAAAGAAAGAAAAGAAAAAAATTGACAGCTCGCCGCCTTTGATATAAATTTGAAAATAAATAGGCGAGTTTCATTGATTATTTTTTGATAAAATATTTTGGTTTGAAAAATGATTTTTTATAAAATACCAGTGGTGAATTTAGATTTAATCAGTGATTCTAGATACATATAAATAAAAAAAAATACAGATAATGTGGATGATATGAGTGCCGAAGTCAGCGTGCAATGGAGGTCCCTCGGTTTTGGTAGTACTGAACCACATTCGAGGTCTCCAGCTGCTACTTCATTACCACCTCTCCCTGACCTAATTCCTATCAAAAAAGGTCCTGTAATTAAAAACCTGAATAATAACAATCTTAGCATTGTCCTCGATCCTGATGAAGTCAATGACAAATTGAATAATATTACCCATGACGATGATGGTGAAAATGATGAAAATAATGAAAATGATGGTGGATCGAATTCGACGTCCACGTTAGAAACAGTTCCTTGGCCTCAAAAAAGCTACGATATTCACGAAGAAAATGGTAAACATCGTGTCGGAGATGAGGGAAAGAGTCGGCAATACAATAGTGATGAAGGGGAAAATGATGACGTCAAAAGCACAAACAGACTGCGACGTCGCTGTACATCTCCCACCACAAAAGCATTATTTATTTCCGCAGGCGATGAATATCCGATCGATGATAATAAAATTGAATCACGTGACAACATAAATAATGAAAACATAAAGGAAGAGCAAGAGATAGTGTTAGCACCCGCCAAAAGAACGCGTTACATACGGGAGAGAATCGAGAAACATCGTAAATCTAGTCGGAGAAGACGATTTACAACAAAAACCAAACCCAAACAAAAACGTTTTAATAATTCACAAAATAATAAACGACGATACAATCGTAATTGCAATAATAATAAAAATAATAAAAGTAATACTAATAAGAAAGTGATAACTACTGGTAGTGAAACGGCGCCGCGAGTCAATCCGATTTTTTTGTTTGTGAAACAAGAGGATACGCGAATCGTGGAGGTAAGATGCGAGGACTACGACAAAAGAAATCGTATACGATTAACAAAGACGTCGAGTGGATGGCGCGCGATGCCTCGATCGGATACAAGTTCGTCGGTTGTATTTTCTTTGTTACCTAGCAATAATGAGGAGAGAAGTGATACCAAAAATACTAGTACAGACATTCCAGAGGAGTACAAAAAGTCAAAGTCCCACAAAAAGAAGCATAAAAAGAAGAAAAAGAAAAAGCATCATCATCATGATACATCACCACCCCCATCCCAATCTCCAGCACCAATACTACCCAAATCTCCCACTCCTGAAATTGAAATCGCTCCCTCACCAAAACCTGTTGTCGTCCAGCATTGTATTGACGATGATGATGATATTGTTATTATTGAGAAAAATAACGAGCCCCAGGAATTAAATTGGTCTGATATGGATAATATTGAAGCACAAATACCAACCTCAATTATTACTGTGGATGAATTGAAGAAGGTTCGCATCGCGCATGTTACAGACCCGAATCCACCACTGAGCGATTTGATTGCCATAAATGAACTTGGGTTTAATCACCAGGAAAACCATGAGAATGAATACCGTTTTGCATCTGCTAGTGAGCGTGAGGGTGGGGAATGTTGTGGTGAAGAATTGCATACATCATCAAAAATAGAGAGAGGAGATGAAACAAAAAGGCGAGATGAAAATGTGTGCCCAGATAGTGCAGTATACGAAAACTTCAAGACGGAATCGGATTGCATCGAAAGTACGGAAGTGCAGCCACATATTATAAGTAGTGATAGTGAGAATGATGATGATGATCATAAACACATGAGTGAATATAATTTAATTGAAGGTATACGTGAAATTCAGTCGGCAAATCCAGAAGATTTGATGCATCATAATTGTGGTGATAATACAATGACAGGCGCGGAGCTTTTAGATTCGTTGGTGGAGCAACGGTGCGAGGACAATCATATTTCAGGAACGGATGATCTCAAAAACACTATTTACTCGATTTCTGATGATTATAATGATGATGATGATGTATTACTCGAACCGGAACCTGTTGCTGATATTATATCGAGATTAGGAGAGTCATTAAGCACTTCTCCCAAGTGTTTATCGTTCAACGAGGCCGGAGAAATTGAAGGATTGACTGGTGATTTGTTTGACACAACGCAGGATAACATTCAAAATCCATTTTCAGATGAACTCTCGATTACAATTAAGGATTTGACTGACAGTAACCCTGAATATTTTAATAATGATAAGGAAAAAGATGATGATGCTCCTATAATCATATCACCAGACTCTTGTCAAGAGGAATTGCCCAAAGATCTCAGTTGTCGGAAGCGTGATGAAAAACGACACACACCATCTCCTCGACCACAATCACACAGTTCAGATGCCATTCAATCACCACAACCCAGTGGACTACCCGCAGTACCCCCCTCCCCAGACATATTCTTACCGCCCAAGAATATTTCCAGTGCCGAAAAACAAATGTTTATAGAGGCGCTCATGTCACAATCAGCAAAATCAAAATATCAGGATATTAATCCCATCCAACAAAAAGAACCATTAGATTTAGGTAAATGTAGAAAATCAGCTAGTCCTACAGTAAGTTGTTCGGAAGAGGCTAAAAGACTAACATCGGATGATGAACCAAAACCAAAACGTATCAAGACAGAGCCTGAAGCGAAGCAAGATTCAAATAATCAAAAAAAAGATACTAGTCGGCTGGTGGAGATGTTGACGTCTGGAACTGACCCAGACCCACTCACACAGCTACGATTATTGATCGGAAATACAGCGTGGAAGGTACCTGATCCACTACTTGTGCCAAAAGACCGCCTCAATGCGGTGCTGGCGTCGCCGGCGCGTGAAATTCCTTTACTTCTAACTACCAGACCTGAATTAAGATTACCTGAAGCATTCGCATTTCCAAATATTTTGCAAGATCCTGATATTTTAGTGATCTCATTGTCTCAACTCGAAACGATTCTGCAAACACAAGAGGAGCTATTGAAATCAAAAAATAAGAATGATAACAAAAAGGCTCAAAATCCTCTTGATGCTTTGAAGCAATCTGCAAAACCAAATCTGCTTTCAACGGGATTAGCAAGTGACATTGATGCTGCTACAGCAGCAGCCTTCAATCAAATGTTATGGCTTCCTTATCTTGGACAAATGGGACAATTTGCACCTGAAATTTTGAAAGCAATGATGAGCATGCCAAATAACAGTATGTCTGACATGATGCCATTCATGCCTCCACCAAGTTTCAGAGATTTTTGTGGGCTACCTTCAAATCCAATGGAGTATAAAAGGCAACTTGAATTCGCAATGTGGCAAGAGGCAATGGCACAGGCAAATAACTCCAACATGCAACGAGCAATGAAGTTGGGACATGAGCAGAAAAAAGCACAAAATCCCTCGGTTCCTGTTGATCGGAAACCGATTTTGAATCCTAACAAAATTGATTTAACGAGGACATCTTCAAATGCATTCCAAAATCAAAAGAAAAATATCAATCCACTAAATGCACTCTCAATTCCTCAATTTATGACGCCATCAATGTCAAATTCAAGATATTTTGGAGCAAATACGCGCCCACCAATACCATCTCCTTCATCAATGCAACACCAATTTAGTCCTGGCTACAAACCCAATATTAATCAAATGAGAAACAATCAATCAAACAGACAGCAACAACAATCGCCAGTCCACAAATCCAAACAACAACCAAATCCAATGATTCCTAATAACCCCTTCTTTCAATTCCCCACCAATTTCCAAGAGCTGCACGTGCAGCAGCAGCTTTTGATGCGAAAACTTCAAAAAGAGCACAATCTTAACCCACAAAATCAGCACGAGGAGCAAAAGCCACGTGTCACATGTAAATCACTATTGAATCTTCTTCAACCTGAGAAGCAGCAACAGATGCAAAAGCAACAACATCATTCCAAATTATCAAATCTAATGGCAATACCAGGAATGGATATCTATTCCTCGCAACAGCAACATCAACAACAACAACAACAGCAACAACAGCAACAACAACAGCAACAACAACAGCAGCAGCAACATGAACAAATGCAGCAACAATTATTTTTGCAACAACAGCAACAACAACAACAACAACAACATATGTTGCAGCAGCACCATCAACAACAGCAACATCATCATCAGCAACAACATCATCAACAGTCATTGCAACAGCAGCAGGGTAAACTAAAAGTGAAACCAGGATTACACCTATTAGACCCTGCTGCTGTGCAACGGCGGCTGTTGAACACCGATGACTTGCCTGAAGTTGGAAGCACAACAAATAGTCTGGAAGAATCTCCTGATATGAGTTCACCATTGTGGCATCCTCTGTTTGGGAGGTAAGACATTTTGAATCTATTTTAAATATATATGCATTGCTTTCTAGCTTTTCTTTCTTTCTTTCTCTCATCATATCCAGAGAAAGAAAAGAAAAGCTTATGTATTCTACTACATTTAAAAAATTTTGGTTCCTCGGGAAAAATTGCAATGATCTGAAATACGAAAAACCGAAAAAATATGTCTATGTCTGTCTGTCTGCCAACCGATTTGGCGAAATTTTGCGGGAGGCTTTTCTATAAAACTAAGGACAAATTCGTCAATAGATCAACCACGAAGGAATCCCGAAATCTATGAAAATATAAATAAGGTTAAATATGGAACAAAATCTTATGATAAGTTTCCAAGAACAGTTCCTACAAAAATTGTCCTCTGGACATCGGGCTCTTCAGGAATTGTCAGAATTCTTGAGCTCCAGTGATAGGAAAGAACTCAAATTCGGAATATCAGCTTTTAGGTAGGTTTCAATAACAGTTCCCATGCTTAATTTAGGATATTATCATCCAATCTTGGTGCTTCCAATAACCAGACTTTTTTGGATAACTGTAAATAGTTTGCACATATGATCTTTGTACAAAAATAAATCCAGTTCTTATCATAAAATATAAAACAAATAAGAAAGAAACTTAACAATATATGGGACTTGAAGCAAATGGCACTCCGACGTACGAGATAGCGACTTGTCATTGATGGCCTATGCTCTTACAGGCAGTTCAGCATCACCGCTGGATAAGGCGAAAAGTAAAATAGTAGTATATAATCCTCTTTGTGGTTTCCTACATCTTAATTATTCGTTATTTAAATGAAGCACTCTCCATTTGGTTACGACTAATTACAAAATAACTTACTGTTTACGATGACGTTAGCTATGTTACTTTTGCGTTTAAAGTATAAGCTAGTGTTGTTTTCTTATTCAACTCCTCACTAAATTGGAAATTTATTTTGCACAAACATTCGCACATAATGGACAAAGAAAATCTTTAAAGAGTATTGAATATAGGAAAAATCGATGACGGAAATATTTATATTTTTTACAATAGCACTCCCATAATTACTTTAAAGTTTACAGGACTCTAGAAATTGTTAATAGTGGTAGCATTATACTTCCAATTAAGGTGAGTTGTATCTATATACAATTTAACAGTAGGCTTGTATGAGACATCTTAGTCATCGAGTCGAATACCTTGAGCTTCTGAGCTTCTACTCTCAGCAGCAATAGTCCTACTGTGGAAGATTATTGCATGCACCTTTAATGCATTTAATTTAGACATACTGGGTACACGCACACCAAGCTCTTCACGGAGAAATATCCCAGTTAACTTTTGGTGTTCTTCTATAGTGGGACACACCCTGACAATAGTATTTTTACTATAATATCACCCACTTATTTATTTATGTAGCAAGTATTATTGAATTATACTTAGTTACACCCTAAAAAGGTTCAAGTTGACCACCTTTTAAATCTCAGCTGCTAAGGGCAACTGCATGGTGGTTTCGCCATTAGAGGCCGAGTGCAAACTTATCAGAGCTACAATACCTACATGGAATGGATACACCAAAATAGATAAAGCCTTAATAGTGTAGCAAACATAAACAATATAGCCATCATTACATTGCTGTTTATTTGGAAACATATTGATGGATTTCCCGCTCTAGGTTTTCTACTTGACTACCATAACATCCTCTTGGATATAACCTTCCTAATCGCTATTTTTAGGTGCTAGTGAATTCCCATTACAATAAAGTACCGGGATCCAATCTAATGCATAATAAGACAGTGGGATTAATCTAGGTTCACCCCTCGGTTATATTTTGCTTTCTATTAATACATATATGCAATCTTAGTAGCGGATTTTTAAGTGTTATTGTGTATGTGGTTGTGTAAGTGTATTTGTGTTTTTCAAATTTTTATTATACTAAAATTGTAACTCCAGACTTCCTTAAAGTAAACATGAAGTTATAACTAACGAGCGCTATTTACTTCCGTGAAAGTATAGTGAATCAGCTCTTTTTATTATAAGAACCCTTTTACCAATTCATTGACTTAGCGCTCATACCTCATTATTGTTTTTTTTCTCTCATCCTTCATTTTCCTAAAAAAAGAATTTAAAAAAAAGATCATCGCAGAGCCCTGTGTATTATACCAGTGACATCTTGTTCCTATTCTGTGTTGAGATGCTGGATATTATACCTTCTATATGTAGACTACTTTACATCACGCTTGATATGATGATATTAAAGTATAGCCTATAGGCTATACTTTAATCCGTCAGCTTCAGCTTGGTAGCACTGACTTATAAGCTCAAAACTCGATCCGGAAAAGGCCTGGCCACCTCCCGAGACTAACCACCTCACTCATAATGGAGATTGATATTCTTAAAATAAATATCTAGTACGGGTCTATTCCCGTTAATTGGAACCTCCATTAATACGAATTTTTTATGGAATTTTCTCGTTAATTGGACAAAATTCCAATTAACGAGGCAAAATTAATTTCTCTGCTATCTTGATCAATGTAATTTCTTCTCTTTAATTGGAAGCCGGTCCCGAGCGACTTCCAATTAACGGGAACATACCTGTATAAGCTCCAATGGGTCACCCCAACAGACAACCGAGACGCCACAGACTAAAACCCTAGCCCGTACACACTGGTGGTAATATTGATAGCAGCGTTGCGGGGCTTTCTTGAAGCTTAGTTTATGTGTTATTCCAACCTGATAATTAATTCATTAGTTATCCAAAGATTTACCTATCCTTGTGTCCTTTCTTAAAAGAGTCTATCTTGGAATCCTCTTTAAAATAGTCTCTCTGCATCACTGACCCAGCTTAGATGTTTGACCGCACATTCACTGTCAAATTGGTGAAGGAAACAATTTTGCCGCTAGAAAGGATACTACGATTGATCTATATGCTATCACACATCCTTAATCAATCGGTCTATTACATTACGACATCAATTACACTCACTCGATGAAAGTTCGCTTTTCTTCAAGGGGCGTAAAAGATGTTTGGATGTTCAGTACCCAGCTAACAAAAACGTTAACTAGGGATCTATTTTTACACGGCTCCCTCTACAATGTTTCTGCAACATTGCCGCTATAATTAACTCGATATTAGTGATCGTTTGAGGCTATCGCAGTATTTGACACACAAATCGTTTGACAAATGTCTGAATTTTCCCGATGACTAATGCTTTTCAAGTGACGACTGCCCATGTGGGTTGGTTGGTACAGCATCTGCCGGTCAACCATAGGGTACAGGTTCAACTCCAACGCGTGTCGACATGTTACACGCTTAATTTGACAATGGAAAAAACTAGTAAAGTTAACGGAATTCCAAAAAAAAGTGGACGACAAGACGAGCCCGTTTACCTCGTATAAAAGCTACCCGCATTGCCAAAATTCAAACCGTCCAAAGAGATTTTGATCGATCAGACTGAGTCAGACTGATGTTCGTTGGACAATGTCAGACTGATGTCCGTTGTACAAAGTCAGATTGATGTCCAAGCACTTTTTTTTTCAATTTTCTGAAATATCAATAATCCCGATGGCGCGTTATATTTATTGGCTTTAGAATTTAATTCTAGTCATTACAAGCCTCTTCCGCACATTTATTTCTTAGATAAAAAATCTGTCGATGGCGTGTGTTTTTCTGCCATTTTTCAAAACTGCTGAACAAACTGTGGCAGAACACCCGGAATTCAACCAGATGTCTGCCAGACATCGGATGATTGGATGTATGATTGACATTGTCCAACCGTCCAACGGACGTCTCTTTGATGTCCGTCTATTTTGCTATGAGGGTAGTACTGGACGCTTGGTTAATTTTTTACGTTGGTAGCAATGCAAGTTGAATTAATAGGTAAGATTGTATCGCGATTGTATTAGTATTAGTTTCGTGTATATGTTCGCACTTTGAACGATGACTCTTTCTTGAAAATTTAATCCGTGGGTACCTGAGTATTTAATTTCCACTGCTCTGGTTCATTATCTGACAGTTATTTTGAAATGTCTATCTTTTATTTTTCTCAAATATTATGAAAATAAAATGCAAATTTATGTCACCTAAGAATGGTTGAACTATATATTTCCGTTTCAATATGGGAATGTAAATGTTAAATTTCACATCAGAATGAAAGGGGGAAGCCTTTAAACAGCACGCGCCTCTGAAATTATTACATTTTTGTAAAATATGTGAGTTGGTACGTAAGGTCTCATCTCGTATAGCCTTTCCATATTGGAATAGGGTACATTAAAAAAGTTGACATTTAACTAACCCCGTCATGTTATTTTTACGGAACGGTCTTTCAATTATTGGAAATGAAACGGTCAGATAATATTCTAACTAGACGGCGCTGTTTTGCTCAAAAATAATTGTTTTTAGTAAAATTAACTAAACAAAAATTATTGTAAGCTAAGCATGTAAATTGCTTTGTCTGCTCCAAGGGTAAACTAGGCAATTTCCAACATGTATCGTTAGAGTCATATTATCAAAAATATACTTTCTTACATAAATTACGGGAAAAAAAGACGTTTGAATGGTGTTCATGTCGAAGAGAACAGTCAGTTTTTTTGCAGCAAAAATTGATGGGCTCAATGAACTGCTGTTTCGTTAGTTAAACCATCAAAGTTCTAGTGGATCGGAATCCACAATAAGCTGTAGGTCTACTAATACCTAGATAATTTTCTGAAACATAAGGACTCACCTCGTCCAATTTCACACATAGTTGTGGCAAAGAAGCAGTTTCGTTGTGTCACCTAAAAATTTTGTCGCCCCAACTAAAAGATTTGTTTCGCCAACGAAACTTTTTGATGTCACAACAAAACATTCATTGCCACAAAGAAACTTTTTTGCCAACTATGGTGTTGGTGTTTCATTGCTACAATGAAACAGAATTTGTTGTACTGCATGAAACACCATAGTTGGCACAAAAGTTTCATTGTGACGACGAATTTTTCTTTGTGACGACGAATAATTTTGTTACCCGAACGATAATTTCGCATGAAAAATTTTTGATAAAAAAGCTCCGTTGTGGCTTTACTCACCAGAGCATATTAAGACTTAAACAGTGATTAACTTGCATGCATATTATTAGTATGGATATGAGTATTAACATTATATTTTATATTGCGAAAAGAAAATTAGTTACTAACTTAATATGCTCTGATGAATACGGTCCTTTAAACTATAAAGTATATACCTAGGAATTCAGAATTTCATAACTATTTCAAGCTTTTATTTAAAAAAAATCGCATTCGATGTTGTGTTGGAGCATTTATTAGTTTTCTTTGTAAATCATACGAAACCTTTAAAAATGTGTAGGTTACAAACTACAAAATTGGTTTCTTTTTTGCTAGCGCTTTGAGGCTTGTAGAGACCAAGGCATTCAAAAAATAAAACTAGTACCATAATTAATAATTTATAATTGGAAAACCATGTTTACGAAAGATCAAAGAACATCTCGAATAACACCCTACAGAGAAAGATGCAGAAAAAAGACCGTGTGAAGAAGCATTAGCGATCGAATATCGTAAACAATATATTTTCCATAAACAATTATTGATTCACATGTTAACAATCATTTGTTTTCTCATACACTTAAAAACGAGGAGAAGAAAATACAAAACCACCAGTACAAATACTTGCTAAGCCGCTACAAAACCAACAACAAAATGCTGAATATATTTCTAGAAGAGAGAGACTGATACATCTTTTTATATTTATCTTCTTCTTAATTATATTTTAATGATATTTACTTTACTTTTTATTGACGTAAAAAAACAAGTATGCATAAGTGGTACATACGTAGATGTGTTATAGCATGGTCACAAAAAACTAGTTAGTCCAAATGAAATACTCCATCATTATTTTTTTCCACTTATACTTCAGGAAGAATATTCCGATTTTAATTCTCCGTCACTCTGACATCAAATCATTTATTTTGACGCTTTAGCTTGACAGTTGTGTTACTTAATATGTAAAAAATACTCAATCCTGAATAGAATTCAGACTTTAAACTATACTCTCTAAAAAGCGTAAGCTATTTGTATCTTGAAGTCATTTGTATAGTTATAAGCAAAAATTTGGTTGTGGGGTTTTTTGAGATGATGAACGCGACTCTGTACTTAAAAGAAAATAAACTGCATACTACCCGCATACTGCCACGAGTAAAAATAACATAACTGCATACTACCCGCATACTTTTTGCAAAAAAAACTGTTTCCATACTACCCGCATACAATATAGGGGTAGTACCGCGAACAGTACCCATACTACCTTCATTTTTTCCATACTTCCGCATACTACCCTCATACTGCCTGCATTTTACTCGTGTTGTTTCATTTGATGGCCGCGTCAACACGATTTTTATTATAACTTTTCTGTTTGAAAAAAATTTAAAGTATAGTAATTAATCAAAAAATCGAAATCACCAATTTCACTTTTAAAATACGTTTTGGACCTCTAGAAATCATTTGCGACCAAAATTGGTTGGATGTCTGTACGTCGGTTTGTCGGTTTGTAGATTGTTTATTGTAGATTGTAGATTGTACGCATTTCTTTCTCCAACGATAGCGGTCGCAATTATTGACCAATCAAACTGAAAATTTCAGCTAAATTTTTAAATGTTTATGTTAAGAACCCTA